>JAHZNP010001261.1:0-22700 GCA_020615345.1 Triops cancriformis
TTCCCGAGAGATTACCGTGTAACGCATAGAAAAATAACAATTGTAGGGTAACCTTCAGTCCTTAATCTCTTGGAGAGTAAACAGTGAAACGACCTGAATGCCCCCAGGCGTGACAACAGCAACAAGACGTAGGAAATTATATGTTCGACTCGTTCTCTTTCGTTTCCATTGTAGCTGTTCCTTTGGTCGAGTAGAGTTTCTCTCTCTGAATACGTTGGTAGTATAGTCGCATTTTACTTTTTTAACTACTAATTTCGCATATTTTTAAATTGCAGGATGTCTGGGACAGATTTAATTATGTACAAGGCACCGCGTGAAAACGGACAAGTGTGAAGTCAATCAGAAGAGGATATTCGATGTTATATCTATTGATGTGTTATGTTGTATTTAATTTTATTGTATGGCTAGGACATTTGAAGAGTGTAACAATAATTCAGTTGGTAAGATTCTGTGCGTGTTGAGCTTGTTTTGTGTGTATGTATACCTTTCTCGACTCCTCTTTTGCCTGTTTTGTTCCAGATATTTTATAAATAATGTGCATTTGGTGGTAAAGAAAATATACAGTAAAATTCGATCATCTTCTCAAATTAATTCGTAACATATAAATTAATTTACAGTAATGAACTGCCTACAATAGACATTAGCAAATCGTCTATAGTTAATGTCTCTAGAACGTTACTTATGAACGTCGCTAAATAGTCTGAGGAAAGTGTCGCGGGATCATCGTCAATGGACATTGCGTGAATGTCATGCAGAGACGTCTTCAGCGATTGACAATTGGCTGTCACCTTGACGGTCCGTTGACGTCTAAAGGTGACGTCAAACCGTGACAAAGGGACAGCTTTTCGATGTAAGTGTGCTACTTGGGTAGTCCTTACCTGTGGTCTGTAATTTTTGTTCTATTTGTTATTTCGAGTAACGTGTCCAAAACGAAATGTATGTTTCTTTCAATGCTTTTACACTCAATGTGCCAAGGCCAGTTTTATTTGGCGAAAGGAGAGGGGGAATAACAACGGGGATGGGGAAAGGGGACAGGGTAAACACTCTAACTCTAGACTCAATCTTTCGATGCTTGTTCTACTCAGACGACTGTACGACTCAACCACTCTACAACCACTCAACAACAACTCTTTTCAACGACTGCTCGGCAATGACAACCCATTCTCTATACTTGTGGTGCTATTTATAGCCGAATTGCTACCATAGTTTACCTGCTAACCTGCCACGTTGACAGTGGAGAACACAGAAACAACATAACAAAAACGTAACAAAGTAACACAAACGTAACAGATTGTTTCCCTTATTATTTCTACACCATTGTACCCCTATATAATCCTCACTGTTCGCTGTACAAATTAGTTGCAGTCCGACTGGCAAATCGATTGAATAGAACATATCTTATTCCAAAAACCATCGTGCGTCGGTTACTTCCCAAGTAGCACACTTTCGTCGAGGGGGTCGTTCCTTTTCGACCACGTTCCGTCGCCATGAACAACTTTCCCCGATTCCCAGGCTTGCTTGATGAGTTCGACCTTGCTTATGAATAGCTAACAAAAGTATCTTTCTGAAATAGGCCTGAATGAATCAGACGTAAATAACTACATTTCTAGGAGAAGGGTACAATCACATTATACAGGTTTTACAGTAGGATAACAGGGATATCTCCCAATGTAAATGTTTTGCTGCAACTTTGTCGGTCCCTAGAGTACATTCAGGTAGAAGGAAAGAATAGCAAAGGGTCCATTCACAAACCTACCAGTGCCGTGCAAAAAACGTCGCAACAGTTTACAAGGCGCTTTATTTAAACTTATTGGTTTAAGCTGCTCGAGGTTAAAAGAAAGGAGTAGTTAGCTGAGATTTCAGTAGAAGAAAGCTCAGGGGAAGAAAGGGAGAAAAATGGAGAGAAAATGATCGGGGGCGAAAGGGAAAGGCCAGGTGAGAAAGATTGCCCTTTGCGGAATTTTGTTGTGGGAAATTTCTAAGTGGATTGCGTTAAGCCTTACCTTTCCCTTTTCGATTGTTTGATCTCTCTTTTCTTACCTTTCCCTTTTTTTCCTTTCCCTTTTTCCTTTACCCTAATCACAACGCAGGGACCTTCTACTACCAAATTCTTCACAATTGTTTTTACCTTTGTGAAACTTTTTGCTAGTGGATTAGGAATGCCGACTGGTGGGTACATTGGTTAAGTTTGTGAATCCATACCCTACTATCTTCGCGTGTACCCACTATATCCTCCCGAGACCGAGAAAGTTGCAGCAAAACTGTTACATTGGGAGATAGCCCTGTTATCCTACTGTAAAACCTTTATACTGTGGGTACAATGTCCATCATGTGTGTCTTGGCGATTAGCTAAATACAGTACAAAACCATACCAAAAGGAAGGAAAAGCGTACTCTCTTACTCGAGGAAAGAAACAAGTAAGCTGAGCACATTTCTAAATTTGTTAAACCGAAATATATTTCGATTTATTTTTAGGTCCCGAGAAGATGCATTGCAGGAGTCTTGCCAAAATTATTACCCTCGTCAAAACAAAAAAATTCGGCCTTCAAAAGCCGATAACGATCAGATTTTCAGTGCGACGAATTCGTTGATAGTGCCATGAATAGAATACCGTCGGCAGTTGAACTGAAGAAAAAGAAGACGAGGAGGACTTTATCCGACAGGACGACAGTTCGTTCGCTTGGCTAATTGAGTAAATCTTTAGTTTATTTTATGAGTCAATAAACCAAGATGTTTTTCAAACCTCCAACAAATTTTATTATTTTTGATGATGTTGCAACATATTGACATAAACCCAAGTAGCACAGACACGTCGAATTATAATCCATTTGTGACGCTTCTACGTTGCAAAGCGATGTTTAAGTGACACTAGCGTAACAGCCAATTTCCCAGATTTGTTTACGACTATTTGGAATGATCTGGCAACGTCTGCATGGGTCGACCTTCGGAAGTGCACAGGAGACGGTATGTCTATGTTTCCTTGTTACGTCCCAAAGAAGTGTAGGAAATACTGTCCAACGACGTTAGATTATAACGTACTGAATACTTTCGTGTTTTACGGTCTAGCAACGTCTATTTGCAACGTTAGAGCGACTCGGAATTGGGATCGTTTTTTCGCCTCCTTTGATACTACGTTTTCGGAACGTTGTCGCAAGTGTGATTTTTAACATTATAGTAACGTTCTGCTGGGACGAGAATAAAATTTGAAATAACTGGAGAAATTTAATAACATTATTTGGTTTTATGAAAATGCAAATAGAGAAGAAGTTTTTTAAAACAAAGAACACAAGAAAAACGCAAACAAACAAAACAAAGCAAAGAAACAAAACAAAAAAGAAAGAAAAACACTAGGACAAAACAAAAACAAAATAAGTAACAAAATACCCACGAAAAAACAAAATACACACAAAAAGTCCCACGAAATTTGCAAAACAAAAAATCTTGTTTTTAAACGTAACAAAATTCTTTCTTCCAAGCGAAGGTCGTCAATGAGTATAGAAAGTATACTTTAAAAAAAACACGTCATCCGTCTTCGGAATCCATTTCTTGGGTCGCCGCTTTTCATTTGGCTCTTTTAGGGGCATGTTTTAAAAACGAACACGTCTCGCTCTTAAAAATACTGGCATCTAACGTTGGAAATCTTCCCTTTCTCAGGCCTCCTATAAAGATTATAGCAGAGAATATTAAGATCAATGTTTAAGTTAAGTTAATTAGAGTTAAAAGTTACTGCATATTAATTTTACAAGAATGGAATCTTGCAATCCTGGCTTGTTTTCCATGCGCCCACTGTGAGTCCGCCCCGCCCAGGTGAAAACGTGCCATACAGTGTCTGTAGCCACTGCGCGCCAAGCGTTTTTAATGGCGTCTTTGACATTGCTGCCCCCGAGATCGGAAATAAAAGAGAACTGTAAAGGAAAATTCAGTTAAGTTTTTATAAAATTATTGGGTAATAATGCAGAAACTTACGAAGGCGTCCTGTTCTGATGGAATTGCGAGTCGAATCTCAAGCTGTTTCAGCTCTTCTACACTAGTTGCAGGCGAATGCTGAAACTCCGGGTGTTCAATACGCCTATCCGCTAGGAGCCTTGTCAGCATTCTCTCATGTTTTCCCAGCATTCAAAACATGGAATTCATGTTCACCATTACTTTTTTGAATCCAGAACTGGTTTCTAGAACAGGCATGAGAATTAACCAAAAAAAGATTTTCTTTTATGACAAAATACCTTTTAAAAGAACGTTCATGTCTATATTTTCCTGTTCCATTAAATGTTCCTCTTGTGGCTTTTGGTGTACTAAGATTGAAAAGTGATCGCTGTCATTGATTTGGTCCGTGCCTATAGGAATATATTTTTTATTTCGTGTGATTAACTAAAAAATATATATATTACTGAAAGTCCCACTTTCGAAAGATCCTTGAGGGCTGGAATCCACTGCATTCGACAGTACTGGGGTTTGACCATTACTTGGAGAAGGACCAGCAGCTGAACTTTCTTCATAAATGAGATAAACGTTAGTGTTTTTTTTCTTCAAAATACAGCGATTTCTTACCTTGAGCATTCGACGACGCATTAACAGAAACTTCGAAACTTAAAGCCTCGCTCGGCATATAAATACGTTTGGGAAACATTAAGCGCTTCCAGTTGCCGGTTTCAACATGAGCAGCAGCAACGGAGTAAGTGTCTAAGAAGAATTTTGAATTGTTGCTTATTTGATTTTTTAAAATCGGAATTTACCATGCGTTGAGAGAATTTCATACTCATAATTAGGCCACTAAAACTGTGTCGGCTCCCTATTAACTATCGCAAGCTCGAGTTTGTTGTCCGAAAACTTTGGGTAGTAACACTTGGATCCGCATACCCATTTTTGTGGGACTACCACGGGTACTCTCCTTTTGCCACCGATTACCAATTCCACAACTTGAAAGGCCATAATGTGATAAAAAGTTTATGAATTATTGCGATTTAGATAATAAAAACTTACTTCGAGTTAGATGCCGACTCATTCACTATCCGTACTTGAATGCTTTGCGAAGAAAAAGTTGAAGCTTTTTAGCATAAACTCCTGGATCCACAACTTTCACCTCAGAATCGAAAAGACTAATAAAATTCTTGAAATCTATTACGCTGACAAAAAGCGCATGTAAAGGTCAAGTTTGTCGCAAGTTCGGAATTTTCACTTTGTTTTCAACGTTGCACTTGGGGATTTTATGGATGACAAGGATTAGGTTTCACTTGAAAACGGAGTCCAATTCATACGAAAGTGGGGACACAATCCATGAATCTTGTGCTTCGAAACAAGGCAGTTTCAAAACTTTCCATTTTACACATTCAAGAGGGTAAGAGCTCAACTGCTTAGACAAGTTACTAACTAATGCAGTGTCAATACTCCGCGATAGTATAGGGTTGTCAAAAAAATCAGCATACGACGTAAAAGTCCTACCGATAACAAAAATTCTACCATTTGTTCTTTGTACAATATTTTCAATTAGAAAAACTTTCGTGTCTTTCATATAAACAACGTTATTTGGCTCCTTTCTAGACAATTGTAAACGTCCACATGAGATTTTTCCAAACTGTTTACCCTGGCTGTCTGGTGGCCACATAGGACCGGTTGCATGCTCCTGAGACAGGACTTGGGCATTGTCTGATGTTACTTTCTCAATAGAACAATTGTCAAATTCATGCAAGCGTTTCACAATTGCTCAAGCATCAATTTCTTGTTTTTGACCAAATGTTTAAGGACTTGTAAGTAATTTTCAGCCCAATAACCGCTCCACGTTGGGATTGAGCCAAAATTTTCAACTTCCTCAACTAGGTGAACGAGACCGTGTACATTATAAGACATCAAGTGTCTTCCGTAAAGGGTTGAGGACTCTTGTACAAAATCTTTTAGCAAATCTGTACAAAAAGTGAAAGTCCCTGGCATACGAACCGAAGCGTGACGAGGTAGAAGCCTAACGCCAACGGAAGAAGCCAAAAAATGGCGGTACAAATTTTCGGGCAGAATGCATTTAAATACGGTGACACCTAAATAATCTCGAAACATCCTATACTCCGTTGCTTTCCATCGATTTAATTCACCCAATTCTCTCGGTTTTCTTGCGAAGTCCGATGGAAAATAAGGTTCTAATGCTTTCATACGTGCAGAAATTTCGTTAATTACTCTCTTAGGTAAGTTGGCTTGACTAACGACACCTCGCGTTAGAAAACTCAATAACCTCTTTGTTACCCCTAAATCGAGTAAATGGAGTGATTCACGCGGGAATCCTGATATCATATCTATTCTTAAAGCTTCTACCACGTTAACGTTCCGACTATGATGGGATTTGCTAGGGTCTGACTCCAAACGTTCACGGAACGAGGCGTTCGTCCGTTTTTGTTCATTCAGCTCGTGAAGCAAAACTCTTCCGTTTACTGGTGCTTCTTTAACGTAAGTCCCTGTTGTCACGCACTTTTGGCAAGAAGAATAATCCCCGTGAGAGACAACGCCTTTAACTAATGCAGACGCCGGTGCGTCACAAATGAAAGCGTTAACTTCTATTCTAAGTTTTAACTAACCAAAAGTGAGCCCGTCCCTTTCCAAAATACATGCCTCGTCAACGAAAGGCTTCAGAAAATTGTTAAAATTGGCAGGTTTTGAATTCCCTGAATATAAACCACACAGGAAAGGTTTCGAAGATTGTACATTGAAGATCTGAACCAATATCGGCCAAAAACAGTGACCTGAGCTTTTGGCCATAGTCAGTACATCGACATTTACGTGTAAAAGCAGCTTATTGGGAATGTCACTGTCCGGAAGTAACTTCAAAGCGCGCGTTAGCCTCGTTTTCAGTATGAAGTGGTAATACCTTCCTGGTGGGAGAGTTTGGCTCTCCATACGACGGATTGATTTTAATAAAGTTCGGTTATCGGCTGGCAAAAAAGATAAGGTAGGGAAATCGCGTAGCATCTTTAGTAATTGGTCCATATGCGTACGTGGCACAGGACAATTCACCGCCCAGTGAGCAAGTTTGTTGCTGAGCAATTGTTCTTCAGTTTGCGTTTCCGTATCTTCACTGTTACATTCTTCAACTGTTTCTGTACTCATTTCTTGAAAGTTGAGTTCACCGTACTCACTCGCATCGCAATCGTCATCAGATCCTTCATAATCTTTCCCTTCAAGTTCATGAAAAGATGCATCTACTTCGGAATTAACGGTATCCAATTCACGAGTTTTCAGCACACCAACACTTAACAGATCGCTATCTATTGTTTGCAAAACAGGATCAATTAAAGACACATGCTGTGTGCGATTTTTTGCATGCGGGTTGGTCCGGAAAAGAGGGAGGCTTTCACAACCAGATAACTCTGAGTTAAAATTTGATGACTCTTCCGGAAGAAGTTTGTCCATTTCTGCTGCAATTCTTCTTTTAAGCTGTCGTCTAGAAACGTCTTCCTTAAGCGCACGTTTTGCCATTGTTTCTGAGAAAATGTGTACCTTAGATTGTTGTTTTATTTCAAAAGAAAGTATAAGTTTACCTTGCGAAATGGCACGAATAATTCTATTGTTTACGGAAATTGCACACGAAACGGCTTAAATTAGGTCTTTGTAGTTATGTTCTTTAGGTTTCCGGTTAATTGACTAAAGATTTTCCTATGCCTTTACTACGTGGCCAGGGTATGCAAAATGAAAGGAGTTTCGTTTTCTGTAGTAGTTGGTATTAATATCGCCCTTTGGGGGTAAAACCGTCAAAAGTGATTGGATAATGTGCTTGACGTCAGCAGCCCCTTTAAGATTACGCTTTATCAGTTATTCAGCTTAATCAGGAAGTTTTCGGAATTCTGACAACGTCGGCCCAAGACCCCGAGCTACAAGGAGCATGCGCAGCACCCACTGCTGTGTACTTGGTTGAACACCGTAAACAAGCTTGGGAAGTGTGAGATGATAATTATTTTTTGAAGGTATAAGTGCAAACAATGGAAATCTATAGGAAAAGAAATTATGATGGAGTGTTTCATTTCAATGTTAGGAAACGAATTTTTTGGCAAAGTTCCGTATAATTTATTCGACGTCAATCTCTTGACAGGTCTAATCAGTTTAAACAGTTACAAATAAACTCTAATTATGGATAAATGAATTTTGGTGAGTATTACCTTACCCCATAATACACTAAACCACGAGAGTTAAGAGGCTAAGCAAATCAAGAAAAGAACCAAATTTGTTATTATATTCGATTTAAATAATTGTGATTTTTGTTTTACATATTTTCATTATTGTTAACTGTTGATGTGTATACAAATTCACTAAAAACAAAATAATTACACTGCCGTCGTCCAGCTCAGCTCATGCCTGAAGTAACCAGATTTTTTTCTTGGAAACGGCCAAAGCTACTTTCCCTGGAATAGTGACCCTCGGAAAGGAACGTCATATCGCCCCAAAAGAGACGTTATCTTGAAACGAAATGCGACGGTTATGCAACGTAGATGTTATGATTTACTAAAATCAGTCTTGGATAAAGTCGATGCAAAACTACGTAAAATTGCCTAGAAAGAGCTGTCTTTTTTTGTGACTATGTCCGACAACTATACGGCGCCGGCGTTACAGCCAATTTCCCAGTTTCGGTTACGTAGAATAGTGACGTATAATTTTTACGTCGTTTACGCAAATTCGACCTTGTTTCAACCATCGTGTGCTACTTGGGAAGAAGTTAATATGTATTTTTTTACAGAAAAAGCACAGTCAATTTTTCTCTTATGATCTCCTAGTAAAGCAACTAAATGTCGACCCAGAGGTGTACATTGCAGCAAGAGAATATTTAGCATTTTCATTACTCGGTGGCGAAGAAACCGCTGTCTCCAACACGTTCAACACGTACTGTCATGAGCAAAGAAAACGGGATAGGACAAATATAATATCTAATTAAGCCGCCTGAGGCTGATTTAGCCTACCTTCATTAGCACCTACTACTAGCTTTTTTCAGTATGCCATAATATTTTAGTACGCTACAGGTTAGGTTAGGTAGGTTAGTGGCGTATTTTGTTGTGTACTGAACGTGACAACGGGGTTCCCGTTCTGGATGAACCTTCGTTTTATTGCGAAACGAGTCGAGCTGCATTTGCATTTTCTCGTGTAGGGCTTAACCAGATGGCTTTCCGTCCTTGGTTTTAGTTCTACTCAGCCCAAGAGTACTAGTAGTAATAGGGAGTACTAGTAGTACTAGTAGTACTCAGCACAGTAGTACAGTGGAGTCCACGTAACTTCCACTCGCTTAGCTTCATAACTCGCTTAGCGTCAAGCTAAGGTCAAGTCCCGTTTCTCTCCTATTTAAATTACATGGAAACAGACTCGCTTTATATCTACTCTGTTAACTGCATAACTCGTGTTTTTTTCATACTGTTACATTTCCCCGTCGTGTATCTTACAATGATAAGTAAGCTCGGTTAACTACCGACGATTATGCGCGACAAAAATTCTAAGAAAATATCTCAGGAAGGGGGACGGCGGTGTGAACAATTCCAAGAAGCGCTGTCGAAAGCTCATTATAAACAAATGCATTTCATAACCAAAAAACCTTTCACCTTTGACAGCCTTTCACCTGTTTTAGCCTCTGTTTTTCCCGATATTCTGAACAGTAGTTCTGTAGGAAGCGAGACAGAAAAATGTCCAAAAGAAAGTGCAAAACTTTAACGTTAGCCCAACGTGTAGAAGTTTTAGCTCAAAAATAAAAAGGGACAAGGAAAACATTTTAGAAGACTGGCGGAATAACTCCAATCCAAACCGAAAGCGCAAAAGAACTGGAAAATCTGAAGATGTAGAAGAATCTTTGTTTCGGTTGTTTAGCCAGGCTCGTAGCTACCTATTAACGGACCGCTTTTAAAGGAAAAAGCCGAACAACTCGCTAAAGATCTTGGTGTGGATGACTTTGTTGCAACAACTGGATGGCTCGATCGGTGGAAAAAAAGGAACAACATCATATTCAAGAAACAGCATGGAGAAAAGCAAGATGCCGACGACGCGGTTGCAGAAAGATGGGTAAAAGACGTTCTGCCAGACCTGATGAAAGATTATAAAGCAAGCGATATTTACAACGCTGATGAAACTGGTCTCTATTGGAAGGCGATTCCGGATGGAACACTAACTTTTAAGGGACTACAAGTTTCGGGGGCTAAAATATCCAAAGAGCGGATAACTTTACTGCTGGCTACAAATATGGATGGATCCGATAAACTGCAGCCGCTCATAATAGGGAAAAGCAAAAGTCCGCGGTGCTTCAAAGGTGTAAAAAACCTGCCCGTTTCATACGAAGCAAACAACAACGCGTGGATGACTTCGGTTTTATGGGAAGAATGGCTTAGCAAGTTTGACCGCAAAATGAGGCTCGAGAAGCGAAAAGTACTTTTGCTGTGCGATAATTGTTCAGCACATACGGACAACCTCCGCCTCACAAATGTGAAACTAATTTTCTTGCCACCCAACACAACATCGGTTATTCAACCTATGGACCAAGGCATCATTGCTTGCTTCAAGCGACAGTATAGGTCACTTATTCTGCGACAACTGGTTTCGATCATGGATAATAAAACTGGCATGCGAGCTGCGGAGCTGTCTCGCAAGATTTCGCTTCTAGAAGCACTTCACATGATGCGGGAAGCTTGGCGCAATGTCAGTGCGACAACCATTTCTAACTGTTTCCATCATTCCGGAATAACGAATGATTTGCAGAATAAGGACGCTAGCAACGCCAACATTTTGCCGAATGACCCGGAAGTCAACAGTTCGGCATATATGGACATAATCGAGTTCAGTCTCTTTGTCGCTATTGACGAAAAGCTCCCTACAGAGATCGAAGAGTTTGAACCCTCTGCCGTGTCGATCGAAGAAAACGATGCTCAAGACCTAAACGAAGATGAACCTCTGCCTCCTCCACCGTTTGTGGCTGTTATCGAGGCGATACACACCATTCGTAGATTTGTGGAAGCGAAGGGTTTTACCCCTTACGAGAGAATATACGATTTGAGAACTGACCTGGACATTTACAGCACAAAGAAGGCTAAACAAAGCTCAATTACTGACTTTTTCTTAAAGAAATAAAAGAAGCCTCCATTCATATAATATAGTATGTATGATATATTTAATACACGCGTATAAATATCTATTTTTTTTACTATTATGTAATTCTAGTTGCGGCAAACTGCCACCTCGGATAACATCCTATCTCGATTAACGTCATACTGGCTGGTCGGTCCCGAGCCCATGAAGTTAAGCGAGTTCACCTGTACTAGGGAGAGACAAAGTAAGCCCGCCCACTGCCTTTTGTTTGTAAACAAACTTGCTCTGTGAGTAATTTGCGTTTGAGTTTTTTCGTTTAATTTCTGTTATACAGTAAATTTCGTTGTGTTTTAATTTCTATTGAAGTTTCTTGTATCGTGAATTATTTGGTTTGCATAAGAGAATTGTTTTACAGTAGTAATGTAGCTCTTTCCAGGATGTTTGCCTTGTACTGGAATCAAAGTATACAATGTATCCTAAATTATTAAATGGTTTCTGGTTCGTTCTTCGGTTTCTAGGCTACACAGTAGTTGGTTACCTTTAAAAAATGTAGCAGTATTTTCGGAAATTCAAATGTCATGACAGCAATGTATGTATTGAGAAAAAATTACCTAACGAGTGTTTAAGTAATGAATTACGTAAATCTCAGGTAAGGAATGTAAACGGAACACAAAAGGGAAAAAGTAATTTGATATTATTCATGATATGACATTTGAGTTTAAAATGTACTTGTTTCAAATAATTCGTCCCGCGCTACATTCATCTAATTACTCATAAAGTGAGCAGTAAATAGGAACGAGGAAGAGCATTGTAACTAACAGTTGATGGCTTGCTATCGTACAATTAGCTAATAACAAGACTTGAGATTAAGGGGTTGAAATATGATTTACTTTATTTCGCGGAAAAATAACTCTGACAATGGCACTTTCTACTTCACACACTATAGCTTTCTCTGAACGCTCTCGCTTGCTTCAACTCCAAAACGCAACAACCCCTTCGACTCTATCTCGACTCGAGGGAATCTAGCCAAAGGCAAAAAATAGAAAAAGTTACAAAACGTTTTCCCCAACCCTTTCCTTTTCTCCCCTTTTCCAAATCCTTTACCCCTTGTCCTTCGGTAACAACAATTGTTCGGAACAACGCCGGCCCAGTTTTGTTTAAAAAAACTTTAATTAAATTGCCGGGTCTTCGGCAGTGACATCTTCCGACTCTTCAAGTAGGCAAAGTTTCGCCACGGGCCTAACTTACCCGCCACTCACGGTCTTGATAGCGGCAGTGCGAATAACACCGTCCGGCCCAGGGATGGCTTTCGTAACACGGCCTAAAGGCCAGCGTCCTCGTATGCTGTTGTCCACTACCAAGACAACGTCCCCCGGCCTTAAGTTTCCTCGAGCCTTAAGCCATAAATTCGCAATTGCTTGCGACGCACGCCAACGCTTTCGGGAGTTAACTTCCTCCTAGCAAAATATGTCGGGGGGAATGTTCGGGTTGGCTCTCCCGAGGAGAAGGTGGTTCGGTGTTAGCGGTTGCACGTCGCGATGGTCCAGGCTTACGTAGGTCAGAGGGCGGTTGTTGATAAGGGCCTCGACCTCTACCATTACGGTGGCCAGTACCTCGTCCGTGACCGTTCGATTTTTCAAAGTCGCGCGCAAAGCGACCTTGGCAGATCGGACCATCCACTCCCACGCACCACCAAATTGCGGAGCTGCAGGGGGAGAAAATTTCCAAACAATTCCCGTCTCGGCGACGTCTTTCAGTAGTTTGTCCGACTTAAGGTTTTGCAACCTTTCTCGTAGGATTCTTTCGCCAGCTACCAGATTAGTTCCGTTATCGCTGTAGCAAATAACGGGACAGCCACACCTACCAATGAACCGTCGTAGGGCCGTTAGAAATGAATCGACGTCCAACGATTCCACAATCTCAATATGGGTAGCCCGCGTAACCATACAGGTAAAAAGCGCATATGCATCCATAGCGCTTATGCACACGACGGTGAATGATTAATTGTAAAGGGCCAAAAAAGTATATGCCAGTGTTGGTAAAGGCCGGTGCAGACGACTGCAGACGGTCCACTGGTAGGGCCGCCATTAACGGAGGTTGCCGCTGGCTTCTTACCTTTCGGCAAAGGTACGCACCTTCGTATCAGTCTTTGCACAGTTGCCCGCCCGCGCAACACCCAGTACGTTTGCTGTATTTCGCAAAGCGTGCGTTCCGTAGAGGCGTGCAGCAAACGCTCATGAAGGTCGCAGATTATCAGGCCTGTTAGCGGATGTTCTGGGCACAAAATTACTTGATTACGAGTATCGGGATCGACCTGGGGGTGTTTAATTCTTCCGTCCGCTCGAATCAGGCCGTCATGGTCAATGTATGGATTCAGCTTCGACAGACGAGAGCTGGCCTTAACAGGCTTGCCGCCCTATAGAACCTTCAGTTCGTCAGCGAATGCATAGAGCTGGGCCACTTTAAGGCAAAACACCACAGACTGTTTCAGCTCGGTGGCATCAAGACTACCGCCGTTTCTTCCTTCGGGTTTCAGTTGGCTGTTCCTCGTAAATCGAAGAACGTAGGCATCAATACGCTTGATTTGGGCTAGATTGGATGACCCAGAGAACAAGTCGTCGATCCCTTTCAAGGGCTCTTCTATAAGGCCGGCCCATTTTGCCAATGCAATTTCTGGATCGTCGATCAGGTCGTCCTCTAACGTTCCGCGGTGCAGCCAGGTGGTTTGCGTTGCAGTGAGGAATTCGGGGCCACTGAACCAGCGTCCTCTGTCTATAAAGTCCCGGGCCATTAGTCCACGGCTGCATTCGTCTGCAGGATCTGGTCCCCCGGAAAGTGACGCCACTGAGCAGAGTTCGTGAGCTCCAAGATCTCTCCTACTCTATTGGCTACGAAGGTAGTAAGGCGGTTCCTTGAACGCAGCCACTTTAAAACGGTCGTAGAGTCGGTCCAGAGGTAGGACTCTTGCACGGAGATTTTAAGCTCCTTCAGGACTGTGCGAGAGAGACGTGCTGCCACCAGCGTTCCAAGAAGTTCGAGCCTCGGAATCGTCAGCTGTTTAAGCGGGGTGACGCGCGACTTGGACATTACAAACGTTACTGAGGGTTCTCCGGAACTGTACAGCAATATCAGGTAGCTCACAGCACCGTAGCCGTTTTCGGATGCGTCGCTGAATGTGTGAAGCTGTACGGAGAAGATCGAGGTGGCATCTCGTCTAAAACAGCGGCCAATAGATAAGCAGTGAAAGCAGTCCAGTTCGCTTAGCCAGGACGTCCATGTTTTCGCGAGTGCTTGTGGCAGGTCATCGTCCCAATCCAAGTTAAGACGCCTAATCTCCTGAAGGAGACATTTTGCCACAAGTATTACCGGTGAAAGGAAGCCAAGCGGATCGAAGATGCTTGCAATCGTTTTTAGGACGTTTCGCTTCGTGTACGTGCGCTCTGGAACAGTAATGCTGAAGGACAGTGCGTCAATCACGGCGTTCCATAGCATGCCAAGCGTCCGTTCGACCGGAAGTTCGTCGAGGTCTAAATCCAGCTTCGGGTCCAAGCGTTCAACGATTGGAAGGGATTCCACGACTCTCCTAGAGCTAGACAGCCACTTCGTCAGCTTGAAACCACCTTGGCGTAGCAGGTCAGACAGCTCCTTGCAGATTGTAATTGCTTTATCCTCCGTATCGGTGGAGTCCAACAGATTGTCCACATACATGTTTCTTTTAGTCTTCTCAGTGAGATCTGGACGGTCAGGTAAAAAGACCTCCGCAGTCTTCCGCAGAGCAAACATGCAGATCGAGGGTGACGACACCGATCCAAATATTTGGACGGTCATCTGATAAGTTCGTGGGGCAGATGCGTCACCAGGTGGCCTCCACAGGAATAGAAGAGCAGCTTGATCTTCGGGCTTCACCTTAACTTGGTGGAACATTTTCTCCACGTCCGATGAAACAGCAACTAGACCCTCACGGAATCGGATGAGAAGGCCAGGTAAGCTAACGATGAATTCGGGACCTCGAAGCAGGCAGCGGTTCAAAGAAACTCCATCTTGCTTCGCTGAGGCGTCAAAGACAACCCGGACTTTATCGGGTTTGTTCGGGTTGACTACTCCGTGATGGGGTAGGAACCAGGTTCTCCCCTTTGGTCCTTCCAGCTCGTCGGGGTTCAGTGGTCTCGCGTGGCCGAGGAAGATGTATTCAGCAATTACGGCCTCGTACCTTCTTGCGAATTCGGGGTCCCGAGCGAATCTTCTCTTCACCGCGAATAAACGCTTCAGCGCAGAATTTCGATTGTCAGGTAAAGTGATATCTGGAGACTTCCAAGGCAAACCTATTTCGAAGCGGTCTCCATCATGGCGAAGTGAGCCCTCAAAGATCTTCAAGGCCTACGTGTCTTCTGGGCTGGCTGGGGTATCCTTCACTGAAACCCCTAAAGCTTCGGTCGTCCAGAATTTCTCCCCCATTCCATGGAGGTCTTGCAGTTCGGGCGAGGATTCTCGTCTTATCAGGTTGCAGCTGCCGGGACGCGATTCGGGGGTCCATAAAGGGTAGTGTCCAACGACGGACCAGCCGAAACGTGTCAACATGGCAGTCGGGGCCGGAACTCCAGGTGGAGGTTCGCGCCAATCTAGCTGTTTTTGAGCTCGAGCCACGTCGCTACTCACGAGTACCGTGACCTAAGACGAATCGACTTCAGGCAAGTCGAGGTCAGCCAGGTGGGACCACTTCCTCTTCTGCTCTGTCCAGTTGATGTACTACCGTGACGAGTTCAATCGGGGAACGGAAAGTGCGCGTGGAATTTCAATCGCCGTCGACCGGCCTGTGGATTCAATGAAGAAGCTTACCCTTTTTGCGTCTATTTCCAGATCTTAACCGTGGTACGTTCCGAGTTGTACACGCACCGAATCTCCTCGTAATCCGAGCTGAGCTGTTGCGTCGCTTCGGATAAGTGTGACTTCTCTGCCAGGGTCAAACAAGGCGAAGGTGTCAAGGTGTACGCCTTCCGACTTCAACCTCACGGGAGTAACATAGAGAAGAATTCGGCCAGTATCCCTGTTTGAAGAAACAGCGTTGACCGTTGGGGCAGCAGATCTCTGTTCGCTGCTCGGTGTGCTCCCGGATCCGTTGTTCTTGGTTGAGCGTTCGTCCTGGCTCATTCGGGGTGCACCATGCAACAGTCTATGATGCAAGGACTTGCATCCGTCAAGATCGCAAATGTCCTTCCGCTTGCATTGCCTACCAATGTGCCCACCACGGAGACACCTAAAGCTGACGCCCTTGTTCTTCGCCAGTGCTATGCGCTCGGTTGGCGAAGACCTGAGCAACTTTCAGTCTTCGATTGGGTGCTGTTTGTTGCAGGCAATGCATTGGTTTGTCGTAACGTTGCGATTATCAGTGCTTGTCAGAAGTACGGTCGGAGACAAGCGTGGTTTCGTTCCGGCAGACGTCTTCGGACGGTTTGCTTCTCGTCTTGCCTGGTCTGTCTTAGCTAAAGGTCGCTCGAGCTTTTCCGCCATAACCTGGTCAGCCAGCCAGGCGTCAAAATCAATGAGTGTCGGAGAACGCGGCCAGAGGCGAAACATATGCGTACCCCACCTGCTCCGTAGTCGTGGAGGCAGCTTTTGAACTAACTGTCCAAGTGTCGCTACGGATGCGAGTTCTTGTCCACAACCGCTACTGTAGAGGGTGTTAATGGACCCGCGGATCTTGCGAGCAAAGGATTGAAGGCTTTCAAAATCCTCGCTTCTTAACGGTGGAATCTCCAGCATTGTACCTATGTAGGCACGGGCAATTAGCTGGGGGTGTCCATAGTTTTTGCGGAGTTCCTGAAGGGCTTGTCGATATAGTAGCGGGCTATGTAGGCATTCAGCTATGCTCTCTCTAATCTCGGGAGTAAGCATTTCACGGAGCATGGCAATCCTTTGCGAGTCGTTGGGTATGACGTCATGCACCATACTCTTAAAGCTGTCGATGAAAAGCATCCAGTTCTTCGGGTCGCCATCGAAGGGTTTCAGCTCTAGTTTGGGCATGACCCCCATAATGCAAGGTGCATGCATAAAGGTGTGAGGAGTGGGAGCAATGCTATTGCAGTCGTGTTGTGTGAACCACGGTATGAACTCGTACCTTGGTCGCGTGTGGGTGTCCCTCAGATAGTTGATCCACTCGTCCGGGTGGACAGATGATGCCGCGGCTTCCGGTACGACGGCCGGCCCGTTTAGAGCAGCACCGAAGAGGTCGTCGTGTGTTGCGGGAGGTATAGCTTCCGATAAACTCGTTCGAGGCTTCGGGGGTACGAGCGTCACATGACGCCTCCTAGCGCTTGCAATTGAAGCAGCCTCTTCGCGATCGTCTTCGGCATCAATTCCCTGCAGATGCTCAATTTCGGCCCTCTTCTGCTCCACTTCGGAGGCAGTCTGGCGGATTTGGCGGTTGTGTTCCATCTGGGACCGAAGTCGCTCAATTTCCTGATGGCTTCGTCGCGCCGCCAAGATAAGTTCGTGCAGCCTTCGGGTTGTCTGGACTTCCTCTTGTGCTGCCATCTTCAGCTCTTGCAGCTTTATCGCTCCCTTGTCGTGCTCGAATTTCGCTTCATGAAGACGCACGCTAACGGCCGACCTTACGGACGCGGAGGAGGAAGAGAATTCGGAAGGGGTCGGTTCTGCAGGTGTTCGTCAACTTCGGCGAGGCATTCGTGGAGTTCCTTCCGCAGGTTTTCAGCCCAGGTGGCTTGGGAAACCTTCGTGGCCTCTTCAATCCGCTTATTCAGCCTTAGGCATTGCTCGTGCAGGTCGGTGAGCTGGCTTCTGAAAGTTCGAATTTCCGCACATCGTTTCTGGGCGTCGCGAGTGCTAAGTATGAGATTTATATGTTTTGTGTGTTCCACGTTCCACGTTAAATCTTGAGGCTTTCCACGCAAACCAAATCGACTATCTCATCGTCCTTTTCGGGGTTCGAAGACGTTGTGATCTTCGCCGTGGCCATCTTCGGGTGGAATTAATTTGATCAATCCTGGGTTTCGGCACCATAGAATTGTAACTAACAGTTGATGGCTTGCTGTCGTACAATTAGCTAATAACAAGACTTGAGATTAATGGGTTGAAATATGATTTACTATGACAACGGCACTTTCTACGTCACACACTATAGCTTTCTCTGAACGCTCTCGCTTGCTTCAACTCCAAAACGCAACAACCCCTTCGACTCTATCTCGACTCGAAGGAGTCTAGCCAAAGGCAAAAAACAGAAAAAGTTACAAAACGTTTTCCCCAACTCTTTCCTTTTCTCCCCTTTTCCAAATCCTTTACCCCTTTTCCTTCCATAACAACAATTGTTCGGAACAAGCATAGTAATTTACCAAACGTTTTGCAATCTGTCATTTTTTGTCTTCTCGCCTTTCATTCTGTCTGGTGGTTTGAAAATCATAAAGAGAACGGCTATTTTATTGTGAACGGTATGTACTACTAAAGAGTTGTACTCCTAGTTCTACTTTTGGTCCTTTTGTCGTCAACTGGGAAATCCGTAATGCGAAACTGGTGAACGGGCCAGTTCACAATATAATTCGCCTTAGGTTAGGTTACGTAGGTTCGGTTCGGTAGGTTCGGTTAGGTTAGGTGGGAGCACTTTGCAGTGTGTGGGGGGAAGTTTGCACCTCAGGGGCAACATTTAGCCTCCTGTATCTCCTACATGTCATTACTATTAGTAGCAAACAAATTCCTACCTGCTGAATTCGGTTCAGAGCTGCTAAAAATGTTACTTTCAATTCCTTATTCTATGAAAAATAATACGAATTTATTAAAGTTTTCACTAAATTCATAATAAAATTCAATTTATTTTACAACCATGCCGTAATCTATATGTAAGATGAGCTAGCTACGAATATGACTGACTGTATTTACATCAAAGAGAGTATTTATACAACAAGAGTAATAGGAAACAATAGCCGGTCAAAAGGTCAACCTTGAGGTTAATTATGGGTCAAGCCTAAACTAAGTCAGGTCAAGTCAGGACAGGACACATGGGGAGGCAATGGAACAAGGTAGTAAATCACAAAGGTTAACAATAATCCACAATCCTACATATACAAACAGTCGAGCTGTATGAGTGTTTCGGCGTCAACACCTTGTTCAACAAGAGCTGTTGAACAACGATCTGCGGTCTGTCAATTTGTTGTGGACAAATAATACACACGTAGCTAAATGTTGCATTCAGGATCAGATTTTCTATTTTTTACCCGTATGGTGAGTTCCATTTGTGACCCCAAATCAGTCGGACGTGCCCGAGAGGAGCGCAGGTAAACCAAACCGTGAGAGAGCCGAGCGTGAAGCGAAATCTTTTGGACTTAGGTGAAATAAATTTGTTTCCCCGGACAATTGCCTTTTTCTTTCTTCCCTGCACAACTAACCCTTTCTCCCATACCCCTTCACACCACTTTGAGATGAACGGGGGAGAGATGGAGGTCATTGCCCCGAATGAGTCGAGAGACAGGGAGGAGGACGAAGTAGAATCAGTATTCGAAGGCTTCAGCAACGAAGAAGCAAAAATGAACGTGGTGGAGGAGAGCACAGCAAATACAGAAGGGTACAAAACTGTCATGGGTAGAAGGGAAAAAGCAAAAGCAAAAAAAGCAAAGTTGGTAGAGGTGAAAACACTGGTGGAGGAGGCAAGAAGCCGCGCCAGCATAAGAGGCACGGTAGAACCGGGAAGCAAGCGGGGAAGCGCGATAGCACTTCTACCGTCAATCACGGAAACTGAACCTGATGAAGAGACAGTAATGTTGGAGATTCGGCCCCTTGCGTTTAAGCTAGCAAACAAAGAAGCCAACTTTGCAAAGATAAGCTCAATCAAAGTCAACAAGATGGTGGAAGAACTGAAGCTAGAGGACACAAAGGTGAGAGTAACACGTGCGTGGGAACTGTTGGTTTTCAAAAAAAAACAGCAAGATGCGGAAAGACTATTGAAAGTAAAAAGACTAGAGGGGTCAGAAATTTAAAGCAGGGTAACGAAACCGAAGTCTTTGCTACATGGTATTGTAACAATATATGGAACGTCAAAAAAGAACTTGAAGAGCAGATCATTACAGGTCTGTACGCCGTACGACCACTTTTCAAAATGATACTGGAAAATGGAGAGAGAAGAAGAGAAGAGACAGGACGATATCATCTGATGTTTGCGGGTGCGGAGTTACCACACGTTTTAGACTTTGGGTACCTGAGGGTAAGGGTTTATCCTTTTGAACCACGACCCATCAGGTGCTACAAATGCCAAAGATTTGGGCACATCAGCACCGTGTGTAACGGAAAGGAAAAGTTTTGGACATTTGGAGGAGAGCACGCGACAATGTCCTGCATGAGTAAAAAGGAAGGTAAAGACCCAACATGTGCCAACTGCAAACAGCAACACGCCGCATCGGGTAGTAAATGCGAGTACTTCGGCAGAGCAAAGGATCAACAAAACCTGATAAAAAGTAGAACCCAGAGTGGAGAGAGCAGTAAGCAACCTGAGACAGGAGACAGAAACGCAAACGAAAAATCAAAGAAAGAACATAGGCAGGGAGAAAACACGGAATCCGTAGGTGGAAACACGAATAATACGGGAGGAATGAACGAAATGAACTACAGGAAAGCTGTACTAATTACAGAAAAAGAAAAAACACAAAGGGATGCAGCATCAGGAGAAGTCATAAACTGGTTGGGAAAAATGATCAAGGGTGGGATTGGGGAAGAAATTTAAAAATTTATCTCAGATCTTCGCCATTTGCTCTATCTCATGTGCAAACGCTGACAGGGAATAAAAAGTTCTTGGGTCAGATAAGAAATTGGACGGATTAAAATGTACTTTAGTATAGATAATTGTCGTAGGAACCTGGCTCTTTCTCGGTTTAGTTTAGAGCAATGGATTAGGAGATGGGGAACATCTTGTCTAGATTGAGCCGTACAAGAACAGGAGTCGTTATCGATTTTTTTAATACTTTTGAAATATTCTTTGCACGAGAAATGAGTTGACCTAAGTTTAATCACCGGTGCTATAATGTTCCGTGGGATATTATTTTCTATAATCGGCTTTTTGTCAGGGGAAGCACTTAGGTCACTGATTGCGTAGCGGAGTACTGCCCACTTTTCGCACCATGCGTTAAGGATAAAATTAGAAATAAGGTTTTTAGCCTCTTTGAGAGATTTGGGAGAAGGCCATGCTTTATTCATCATCTGGCATGCTCTTTCGGAACAAGTTGTATAACTTATTTTATTGGGAGTTTTAGGTTTAGCAGACCAACTGTTCCAGTTTCTCTTAGCATAATGATTTAGGTGGCCTCTTAGAAGGATGAGATCAAGAGGTGGAATTCCAGTTTCCACCTCTAGGGAAGCAGTTGGTGTGAATTCGAAAGTCCCCGTAATTGTTAGTAGGCCTTTCCTAATGAGTTGAGAAAGTGGTACTAATTTGCATTTCGGGCTTTGCGTTTAATTTGTGTATTACAGTAGACTTAATTGTGTTTTAATTTCTTCTTAGGTTTGTTGTATCCTGAATTGTTTAGTATGTATAAAATATTGTGTTTTACAATATTAATTTGTATTTCAGGGTAAACGCTTTGGACGGTTACCCCACAAGAGTGAGCCAACACAGGCACAGAAAATTGAGTGGCAAACACCCCGTTATTTACTTGCGTTAGTCAATAATGCTTCACGCATGCAGAAGAGCCAAGAATCCCAGTATCGGGATCAATAACTTCGTCACGGTTAGCGGACAGAAAGCGTACATTAAGACCTATATAGGGATCGCAACAATTCATAATTTTAAGTTGCTCAAAAGAAATATAGCCCACAGCAGGGTCAGCATATAGCTCTACGTTAGTTGCCAGCTCTATCACAACCCGGCACCGTAGCTCGGTTGCATAAATATCCGAACCAAAAAGCAGAAGAGAAGCGGAATTGTAAAAACAATTCCCATTGGGGTTGCTATATAGTGCAACGAAACCTTCAGGTGCAAAAGGTGTAGCCCAGCATCGGTAGGCAAAGAGATTAAACTTTCTGTGCGTGGAAGACGTTTGGGTAGAGGGAACTTAGTCAGTTCTTCCTTTATGGTCTTGCAATACTGGACGTAATTGCGGAAGTCGGCTTCCATAATTACGCTTGTTCCGTTTGGGCTTTTGACAATTCTTAACGCAAGAAGGTTACGTTGGAGTGTACGGAAATAATTCTGTCTATCCTGGTCCACTTTTTTAGACTAACACTAGAGGAAGCGAAAGATGTCCAAGAAGTTATCTTGAAATTAATGAAAGCTCTGTAACAAGGCTCTTTTATGGGAGTAAAGAACACTTGGTTGGAGTTTACTAAATGTTTATTGTTCACTTGATACAAATGATTGACACGGTAACTGCGGTGGTAACTGCAAGGGCTACGCTTCTAATGGTAGGTGCTGCTTGGTTACTTCTGCCAGCTCGGGAAGACTCTGGAAGGTTCGGGAAGACTCTGAAGGCTCGGGAAGACTCGGAAAGACCCTGAGTCTGATTCTTCTTCATCCTTTTATACTAGTCACATATAGGCTATTCATTATGGGCCTCGAGATTCAGCTTCGGCACCCAAGACCGTAGCCTTGGCACGAGGTGCTTCCGCCTCACTCTATTAGGCCCGTTGACAACAATTATCGCGCGGCTTATCTTTTGGGGTTAGTTTACTTAAGTGAACAA
>JAHZNP010001262.1:0-22695 GCA_020615345.1 Triops cancriformis
TTTGTTCTAAAATCGCTGTCCTTTTTTTGCACGAGATTTTAAACTCCAAAGGGATGATTTAGTACGATTTGGACTCAGCCATTTGCATTGCCTTTTCTTGTTGTGAATAATCATTTTTACAAAATCGTGAGTTTCCTTGCACTAACTTGAGCTAGGATGATTCCTATATCGAAAGGGAGTATAACTGTTAAGTTTCGTTCAGATATTTCAAGTCTATTATGTATTTTTAAAAAAAGGCTACTTATTAGTTTTCTTATGGCAAAACACACGGACAAATCGCACTACACCCAAGTCCAAATTATATCCGCGGTATCTTGTTTTGGACAGTCGGAGGAGCCTCCAGTTTTCATGGGTGTTTGGTGTTATTGTTTGTGTTTTTCAAGCGTACAATATCTCATTTGCAACACGTTCTCAGCAAGGAATTCTGTGCGGTCGCATTGAATCCCCTCGCCGAGAGTTCTGTGTCGCGGCACAGAACTAGGAACGCAGAAGGCCTTCAGCCAACTTGGTCTCAGAGCCGGCTGACGTCACGGACCGCGAGTGACGACGATATCACGTGACTTTGTTTACAAGATGGAGGGTATTTTTCATTCAATTAAATTTTAAATACATTTTTTTAAATTAAAACGGCTTGTTTATTTATTGGGACTCAAACACTTTCAGGTAGAATATTTCCTTCCAAACAAAGGAAAGATGTTTTTCGAAACATCAAGGTTGGCTGCGTTTTCAATACAATTATAATTATATTATTAATACAATATTTATTTCCAAATCAAACTAGATTCTTCTTGCATTTCGCCTTTTCCGCGAACCCACACCCAAACAGTTTTTGTCCCAAATTGGTAAAGGGAGAGAAGCTAACCCAAAGGTTTCTTTGGAATATTGTTTCCAATATTATTAGTATTTCGTTGCATTTACAAACGGAATGCATTCGAAGAAAACAATCCTTCTCCTTGTTTTCTCGTCCACATGATGACCTCAGAAAGACTGAGATTTTGTCCTGCATCTTATGGCATAAACTTTTCAGTAGTACTGATTATTTCAATGAAAGTAAACCCTGAAATGTAAAAAAACAGGCCACAAACGTTTCATATAAATACTCCCTAATTACTAATACTGAGACTTCAAAACGACATGAAACTTTCCAGTAATAAAGGTGGTATTGTACTTGAAGCTAGATTTGCAAAAGGCCTGTCCCTGTGAATATGTCACACTGGGAAAAAAGAAAGTAGGACAGCCCGACGTACGGAATTTTTATAAGCCGAAGCAAGCACGGTTAGTCCGGCTAAGTTGCAGAGACAGACGTAGGCTACCCGACGGCTCGCTACACGCATTTTTGTAATTACTGTAATTATGATCCCGGCTTCTAGAGAAACTTCATTTTGTCAATATATACAAATACCGATGTGTAGTACCAGGCCATCTAACGAGTATAGTTTTAGGCTACAGTTTTGTCTCCACGTGAAGTGAAAAATAAACTACAGAAAAGTGCCCACACTGTCCCATCCCTCTTCTATTATTCAGATCAGTACAATAGCCACTGAAGAGACACGAGGAATAGCTCCTCTATTTCTAGTACAGTACCTGTAAATAACTATTGGTCACAGGCAAGGCCGTACCCAGGGGGTGGTTTTGGGGGGTTTAAACCCTGCCCGAATTTTTTTTTATAATGGTGAACATAGGAGAATGACCAAATGTCCAAAAAAATTGCAGATTAAAACCCCCTCCGAAACTTTCAGAACCCACTCCGAACCAAAATCCTGGGTACGGATCTGGTCACAGGTCAACATAACTGTGGCAGAGGTAGGTTCAACGGGTCATAAGTTGGCTACATAGGTTATACTTTCGTTTGGTATAAAATACCGTATCTTTGAAAGAGGTAATATTGTCATAATACTACAACAGAGAAGAACTTATTCCGTTCGTTTTATTTCTTACATAAATACGTAGATTGTTATCAGCAGTATCTTATTAAGTTTATTTTCTATTTGTAAAAAAGTTTCGCTTTAAAGCTTTAAATGAAGTGTAATTAATTGCAAGAAGAGATGTCGGGCAACGTGGACCGACAAAAGACAAACGAGTTTGTCTTTTGCTTTTCTTGTCCGCGAGCGTCGGAAAGTGAGTTTGACCGTGTCTTTGTTGGGCAAGCGCTAGCATTGTCGGCTAGTGTGAACAGTTTGACCGACAAAAAATCAACGAAAACTGGCCATTTTTTGTCATTTGTTCGGCCTCAGACAACCCCCGGGGTACAAAATCGCAACTTTCTCTTGTCTGGCCAGACGAAAGGCACGTTTCGTCCGCTAGTGGGAACTAACCATTACAGTGAGCCAGGTTCAGTCATTTTCGCTGAATAAGAACTGTCTTATGTAGTGCTATTTTGCAAAAACTAATGGCAAAATAGCAATTTCGCTTTTACTTAATTGAGGCTTAATTAAATAAAGCAATACAGAGCTTCTCTAATAGGCCTACTTGAGTTTTTCATGTATGGAATTGAATAAAATTTATTATTCTTTTTGCGAATGTTTCACGTCCGTGACAGCGGATACACTTTTTTTGCGCTCATTGTGCGGGTATATACCCGGATATTCATTACAACCATTTTTGCAAATGCAAAGATGTCCGAAAGCCCCAGTTTTCTTTACCGAGAAAATGGTGTTACGTCACTTGAAACATCACATTCTATTGAAAGTCGGGATTTTTTATATTAGATCTTTCATCCATTTTACGCTAGCTGTGTTACAGATCTCAGAAATTCGTCAGGAAATTATAATCTCGTCTTTTCCTCTCAGAAGCCATTTTTTTCATTGCCGTTAAGTTTTTTGTTCTACCGATAAAGCTTAAAGCTTTTTACTTTCAAACAGAAAGCGGTAAAAAGTGGGTTGTCAGTTCTGATTGGCTGACTCATTAGTAAAATTGCGCAGGTTACGCTCACACCGCAAGTCGTTGGGATCTGTCCCCAGCGAGGTAAAACTTGCGGCAGAAAAGTTAAAAATATTTCAACTTGGAGCACGATCCAAAGGGAGCATTTTCTGCCCCTGCTAGGAGCTCGCACACACTGCATTTTCTTCAGCGCATAGGATTATTGTGAAAGCCAGACGCAAAACTTGCGCAGAAAATCGTGGTGTGTGCGGCCGCCTTAACACTTGCTCTGCTTTTTTTTAAACATTCACACTTTTAGCCGCATTTGGATAGACTGTGTTATAAATAATAGTAAATGTAAGTCATGGGCAGAATTAGAAGTCGAATTATAAGTCACTAGTCTTATATAATATCTATCGTAGTGCACAAACAATCCGTGTTTCGAGCATCCGGACAACGGGTCACGGATCATGACCCGAACTTGCGATCTACGGATCACGGATCATGATCCGAGCTTGCAGTCTACGGATCACAGATCTTGGATCATGATCCGAAAATTGGAATCCGGATCATACAGTGGTCCGAGCACCGGGACTACGGATCATGGATCAAGATCCAAGCTTGTGGCTTCGGATCACGAATGGTGAATTATAATCCATACCTGGTGCAAAGGCACGGATCGGAGAACCGTGTTTTTTGCCCATCACTGCTTGGGAGGGAAGGCGCCGTAGTACAATAAATAAGGAGGAGCGAGGTGAAAGTAAAGCCAAAATACAGTATGAGCAAAAAACTGGCACGGGACAGCGCGCTTAAATGGCACGTGCATGTAGTGGTAAAAAAAGACTCTCTGAAAAGAGGCACACTGCACAGGTTGCTGCCTTCCACTGCTGAAGGCCGTCGGGTGCCTAACGGTCCAAACGTTTGTGACCCGCAACAATGCTTCCTGCCAGTGGCGTGGGACGTTAGCAATAGGACGGTTTGTTTGGGTGGTTTTATGTGCCGAGTACTGTACAAAACTCGTTCCGCGGGGTTATGCTATTGCCGAACAGTCTGACAAGCAAGGAAAAGACGACTCGCTTTACACTCTGCTTGGACATGCTTGCGCGCACTGTACAGTACCTCTTTTCCCTGTCTGTTTGTTGCTCAGGGCTATACACATCAACACTTACACATCTGAATTGGTTGGAAGAATAGAACAATATGCATGAAGGAAATCAACTATATTCCACCAAGGCCACTACAACTCAGTAAATAGCAAAAAAAGGCTTAACTGTCGAACTAAAATGCCCGTTCTATCTTGTACAAGAATTTCGATGTCTAAATGTGAGCCAAAGAACAGTTAATATATGGTTACAACTCAACAGAATGAAAGAACTGTGAGCATCAGTACTTCTATATCTTTAAAGCCTAGTGTCCACTGCAGGTGACGGGATGATATGACGGTCATTGACAAGGTCTGGGCATGCGCAGATGCACCGCGGGGCCTGAGCTGGTGACAAGAAACGAGAGTGTGGTGACAAGAGACAGAGTTGATCTGAACTCAACTTTTGTGGATGACGGAGTTGCTTTAACCAATCAGAGAAGAGGTGGGCAGTATCATATTTGTTTGAAAAATTAGCTTTATTCAAATATGAAGCCCTAGGTGAACAACAGTGATGTAAGTTCAAAATGTATAATTTAAGTGTTAATAAATCTTTCCTATATTGAAAATATGAATGTTTACTCTAAGACTTAATTATTTATATAACACTTTAAATAGCTTTTTAATAAATAAAACATGAAAAGGCCAGAAATAGCAACTAAACCTAAGATATCCTCACTCGACATAATTTTTGTGTTTGACAACAAAACAACTTTCACCGTAAGCAACCCCTTTGTTTGTCTCCGTCACTTGTAGTGGAAATCGCTCTGTGTATGTCTCGTCATCGTCATCTCGTCGAAATGACCGTCATATCATCCCGTCAGCTGCAGTGGACACTAGGCTTAATTGTGTTGTTTATACAATATTTAAATAATACTTTGTTTCGAACTCCGCGGTCTACCTATTTATATGGACAGGGATTGGTTGAAGCTTCAAGCCCCTCCACCCCTTAATGAAAGTAAATCAGCCTCGAGAGGCTTAATTAGACCTCTGTGAATTGGCAAGTACCGTTTTATTTTTTGCTCCTTACTGTACCGTAATTGACTCCTTCACAGTTACATAATAAGCCTTCAAACTTAAGTAACCGTAACCTTCACCTTGAACGCCGTAACCCTGACCTTAACCAACACCTAACATTCTAACCTGATGTGACTAACCCTTGCTTTGCCAATCGCTATAAAACCGTGAAACAGCCAGGCGCAACGCGTGTGGTCTATTTTTTAGTAGAGTTTTATCTACTGTACTACGATAAATTTTACCGATCATATAGTAGTAGCATTTATCCTGCATCTAAAATGTCGAAACACCTTTTTCGTTTCACAAATTTTAACGACGATGACCGAAAGCTTACCGATTGGGCTTTGTGTCCAACTATTGGGGAGGAGTGCACCATGTCCCCCCTCCCTCTGTCGACCCTGAGCCAGTGTTCTGGATCTTTAAAAAAAGATCCTATCAGTTCCGATCATTCGGTTGGATCTGATCCGATCGGCGTGGTACCGTAAAATTGCAGGGATCGGATCTGTTCTTTTTTTTTTGCCGATCTTTTACCGATCAAAATCAGCAGTTGCTCTACCTGAAGAAAGTGAGACCATCTTGATGGAAACAACTGGGTGTCATCCTGAGAGGCAAAAATCTTCCTGGTGACTCTCCCTTGCCGCTGTATACTACATGCATCAGACAAGAAATTGGGTAGACTTGTTCTCTCTTTGCTGGAGCCCCGAAAAATCGTACTTTTTTATGAAATAAGTTGTGCTTCATTTGAAAGAAGTTCTAATAAAGATTTTGTCCGACATACACGTAGATGGTGCCAGTTCAGATAAACGCTCCCTGTCTGTCAGTAAAGGAGCGCAATTAGATGTCATTCTCTTAACTTTTTCCACCAGTATCTCCTATACAGTGATGGTTCGGTTTTTTAGAGACCGAAGAAGTCTATAGTTTATTACTTATCGTTTTTGCTTCATTTGTCGTCAGTTTCTTTAGTCCAGTTCTTCTTTAAGTAATCTAGAGTTGCAATATTATCTAATTATGACAATAATCTATATCAAGCCTAGAGGAGTTAGTTCTACCTGGCTATTTGCGATAATCGTTGCCAAACTTTTCCGTGACACTTGGTAAGCCATGATAAACATTTGGTTGCAGTAAATAAAGAATGTTTTAATGTTTGTAGAAATCTTGAAAAAGCGAAGAAAAAATATTTAGTCCCACTACCAATGACAGCTATTATATAGGTCTTCGTGGTCTTTCATATAATGCGTAGGATCATCTGAAACGGAGTGATATTGGGCAGTTTCGACTTTCACTTCGGCAGAATTTATTTCTGATATATGAGCAAATGGTTACGGAGTCAGGTAAAGGATCTTAGGTCACGGAATATACAAGACTTCCGTCGGTTTACAGTATTCAATTCACTTTTCTTTTAGATTTCCGAGTACAATATTACTTTGCACAACATAGCTTGTAATACTTTCTCCGGTACCTTAAGTCAGCTAGCTATAAAGAGATCCTGGCTAAGAGAGGCAAATAAAAGAAAGAAACTGACGAACAAAGAAATAAGTCACTATTATCAACAAGACAAGATATTTCACGCAACAATCCACTCCTAAACCTTTTTAGGACAGCAAGCTATTTGTATACATGTGCAATGCCCAAAATTGTGAACACTAATTTGGACTACTGAGCAGGTTTCTAGGAAACACTCGCTATTGCTAATAAAAGAGTAATCGGAAGTACGCAATACCTTCGCTGAGATTTAACGTTGGCCAGTGGATGCCAAAGAATGGGCTCGAGACGTTACTATCATCCCAAAGGCTAACTCGGTCGCTTGGACATGATGTGTCATACGTTTTATACCAATAAGGGTCACAGCCACTTGGAGGCCAAATGAATTGCAATGAAACACTGCCATCCGTATTATTGCCAAAAGCAAAACCATCCCCAGCATCCCCGTTTAAGAAGCTCATACTGAGATTTCCTTGTTCTGATATTCTGAAATTATTGTAAATAGCAATGTATGTTATGCTTATATCAGGGCTTCCACTAAAAACGAAACGGGCTGTCCCCCCTGTCCACCTGTTTTGAATCCACGTAAAATTATCTCCCAAACGAGGTTTGTTGAGCGTCCATCCACCCATGTCGTATCCATTATTTCTGTCAACCTTCCTAACCCATACGTAACTACGCGGTCCGTAGCATTTGTAACGAGTTGTTGGCGGTGCTGATGGAAGATCCCCTAACCAAAGGGTGCATTCGTGTTCCACTTCTAGTAAGCATTGTTTTAGTTTTTATTTTCAACGGTATGTACTGCTGTGATGAATTAGAAAGTAACTTACCGTTTGTCATATTTTTGAAGGTAAAGCAATCAGAGCAACTCTTATGACACTTGGTACAGTTTTCGCCATAACATCCAGGACGAATATATGGACAGTATTCGTTCGGACTTGCCAGGTTTAAAATGCCGCTTCTCTGGATACAATTTGAGCCATTGTTGGATATATCTTGAAGTTTATCCCAAGTTGCACTGTTATATCCAGGTAGTAAAACATTCGTTTGATTCGGATTGCAGTAACTGTTGTTGGACAAGATACACATCCAAGAGCCAGGTTCGCCTGTTATACTAAAGACTTCGCAAAATTCATTTCGCGAGCACTTTCTCCCACAGTGGATCTGAGCTAACTCGAACGAATAGCCTAATTTTAGTTCTAAATTAATTTGGGATTAAAAGTACTAAAGTATATATTACTTTCCCGAAAATACACAGTGGGTGCGTTTTCATCGAGTAAAAATGCCTGATACCACTTAGGCTCCGTAGCGTAGAAATGTGAGTGATACTGTGAATAAACGCTAACAGAATAGAGAGCAAGAAGTGCCAAGGCTGAGAAAGTTTCTGCACTTCGGCAAACTTTCATTTTCGTGTTGTCTCGCCTATGGTCGGGTGTGTACTCAGTAGCACGTCGCTTACAGACCGAACAGTTACATAAGACCTAGCAAAGGAAGGCAACTGCTCGCCACCCCTTTCTTAGTAGGAATATTACCCTGCTCGTATGAAACGATCAGTCTTGCGTAGAAAATTTCGCCCATCCATGGATTTACCTCACTTATTGTTGTTTATTTACCATCGGTACAGTGTTGGGGTTTACGGGATCACAAGAGGTCTTCTGGCCAAGGAATCGAAATATTCAAGTCATTGCAATTCAAAAGCGAAAATTTAATGTATGGTTTTTGTACCCCTGGCCTATAACAATGAGATGCCATCACAGATCTGACTAGCTCTTACTAGAAATTAATGTGACCTACGCCAATCTTTTATTACATTATTTCCATATTCCCTTGAAACAAACACAAGATTCGTCTCTTGATAATCAGCTCATAATGAAAGTCGTTGGACTTTGGACTTACAATCTATCTGAAAGATTCGCACTTCTCAAACATCGAAAGCTATACTTTTGGGACTTTAAGTAGTTTCTTCATAGCATGTAAGTATTTTATTAGGATGAGTGAGTATACCATATTCTTCATGGTCTCGTCCTGCACAGTGTACTTCGACATAGACAGGCAATCGTTCAATTCTAGCTGTGCCTATTTGACCTCGGATGGAGTGTTACAATATAATCTCCAGTTGCGCGTACAGGCAATGACTATAATATTGTAGTTAGTACACGTATCAGGATATGGCTGCATCCAGTAATGCTATAACTAACTAAAAAATCAGTTTTGTAGCATTCCTTATTTTCCAAAAGAAGATTAAGCCATTTTGAACAAATTCGTCTCGTACGCGTAAAAGCTATACAAAATATATACCTTCGTGGAACGTGGATATGAAATGACGGTGAAGATGGGTACCATTCAGACTCGAGAAGCAAATAATATGAAAAGCATTCAGAGAAAAGTCAACAGCGAGAAACAAAAGAGTGTTATCCAGTTTTCAGCATTGTCTTTATGTAATCTGTGTAATCAGAATGTCGTGACATCACGATGGAGTGGTAAATGGACTGATTATGAGCAAATGCAAGGATTTCTAGCGTACATTACAACGTGGGGCAAATTGTCGGCCACATAAATCACAGAAGATAGTTAAAAACATGTAGCGTGCTACAAAGCAATGACCATACCTCGTCGAACTTCAGTTATGAGGTAGTTGTCTTTTTTGGTCATTCCACAGCTTTCCATTGATTTCTTAGCCCGATGCCAGTATTCGCTCGTTGTCGTTCGTTCTACGAGGAAGTAATGTAGCCTTCCCTATAATAAACCCCGCTTTACTGCGCCGTTTATTCATTAGAGGACATCTGACTGGGGTCGTTACGGTACATAAATGCAAAATGCGTGGTTGGTACCATGTCTGCACACGATAAGCATCTAGACCAGGGCCATACCCAGGAATTTGGTTCGAGGGGGGGGGGGGGGTAGTATGCAATTTTTTTTTTACATTTGCTCATTCTCCTATGTTCACCATTATAAAAAAAAATCTGTGTGTGTGTGTGTGTAACCCCCTAATCCCCCTGGGTACGGGCCTGATCTAGACCTTCCTGTGTTGTATTTCTGATATAATTATGTCGACGGTACCTAACTCAATTGGCATAGACTGTCTTCACAAATGTTAGTCATGTACAATTTCTGACATTCAGAACTCGTAAACAATTCCGAAGCGAACGAACGACCGCATTAGGAACAGCAACATACCCTAAAACCATTGCGTTATGTTCAACCTTTCACAGAATTTTATAGCAAGCATTCAAGGTTCGGCCTGACAATGTAGCAACATTGAGCCACGATTTACCAGAATTAATAAACGGGGGCAGGGGCGGATTGATGCAACCCAGTGCCTGTTTTCGAAATGGCTTCGGAAATAAGCACCTGATATATGTAGTCGTATATGTAAGGCAGTCTATCATTGCTCCTCAAAACCGTTCTACTCCTGAACGGTTATTGAAATACGATATCCGATTGACTTCCTTCTTACGAAAACTGGACGATTGCGAGATGGAAATGTAATTTCCGCTGGTATGAAACTGAACAAGCATAACATTGAATAGCCTGTTCCAAATACTAGTGATTCCAATGTGAGATTTTTTTTTGCGTATAAAATATTTTTACCCTTCTGAAAAACCTCTCTCTCAACCAATTTGTATTTGTTCACCCATCACAAGCTTTACTTCGAGGTCATTGAGTTCATTCTGTTTTTCTTTCTGGCCTTTTTCTGTTTATAATATTCGGTAGACAGTTGAGCTAAACATTAGCGTCATACGCTTTATTTTTGAGATGTTAGCTTATATCTGGGAAGAAATAATCGATGTCGCACGTAAACGAAAAGAAGCTGGTCATTATTTTAACTTTTGTTTCCCGTTCCTTGCATTGGATCCGTCATGCCATCTAGCCAAATCGCATAACAACAGTTATTTTTCTAGCTTGCCTTGAACCACATAGTCGCTAATACGTTCACTAGATGGAGGGAGTGACTTTAAAACTCCACCAACCTTGAACCACCACCCTTGGAACAGTTGATTTATGAGTGTCCCTACGGCTTCAGTGTCAAAACATTTCTTTCTAGACATGGACTGCCGTGTTTTATCTATCCAGAGTCACGTCGTATCTGGCTACGTTGGAAACAAAAGTGCAACCTTCCCATTACAAGTAAATTTGGAGAGCAACATTGCTTGTAACTTCCCGCCAAACCTTAGTTTTGCTTATACAGGTTCTTGGTTTTGAAGTAGATACGATCAATTCCGTCCAGTTTTCCAACCATACAGGTTATGGAAAATGGAAAGGGACTGTTTTACAAGATCAAGAGCTTGCCGACTTATTGGAAGGCTTAAAGATTAATAACTTGAATCATTACACGCACCTCTTGACAGGGTATGTAGGATCTCCTTCCTTCCTTCGCCAACTCATTGAAGTTGTCAGAGAACTAAAAAACGTCAACCCGAACCTTATTTATGGTATTTTTATATTTCAATTTCATTTGGTATATAAATCAACCGATTTTTCATTAGTATGTGACCCTGTTATGGGAGATAATGGAGAACTATATGTTCCTAAGGAATTGCTGCCATTATACCGCGATGAAGTCATTCCTCTGGCTGATGTCATCACTCCTAACCAGTTTGAAGCGGAGTAGATAACTTTTCTGTCCTTTTCGCGCAGTAAGCTAATTTATTTACGGTTTTCAGGTTGATAACTGAAATCAAAATCCAAAGCGAAGAAGATGCGCTTAAAGCTATGGATATCTTCCACGATAAAGGAGTTCGAACTGTTGTTATCTCTAGCTCTGAACTAGGAAAGAGTGACGACAAGTTGAATGTTTATGCAAGCTCCCGAAATGGTGCTTCGTTCGTTTCAGCTACTTCTGTTTTAGCAGTGTTTTGATTTCTACTATTTTATTGGCATTTTTTCATACATAGGAGACGGAGTGAAACAGCGTTTACGAATTGTAATTCCTCGCTTGCCTTACATCTTCACCGGGACAGGAGACCTGTTCGCATCACTCTTGCTGGCTTATATGCAGAAATTCGAAGGCAATCTAGTCCATGCTGTGCAAAGTACAATTGGAACACTGCAAAACGTCATAAAAAGAACGATTGATTACGCTTTAAGTAAGTGATCGCGCTTTCACTGGAATTTTTTGTAAAAGCTTCCATGTTATTATGTTACTAGGACATTTAAAAGCGGTAAAATGTTGGTTTTTCACTTAAGTACTTTTTATAACGTGTCTGGTTCTCTATTGTAACATTTAATTAAGTGTTTTGTTTTTCATTGTGTTACCTTTGTACGTCGTTGATTTAGATTTCACTCTCTTTTGCTATGTTAACCGAACGCTTTTCACGTTTGATAGGCAAAGTCCAAGATGGGAAGCCGAGCTCAAAGGAACTGGAGTTGCGTTTGATTCAAAGCAAGAACGACATCGAAAATCCGCGGTTCACATATGAAGCCGTTGTTCTGTAAACGAGACCCTTCATATGGAGAGTATTTGTAACGAATTCCTAAATATTTTAGTCTGAATAAGAACCCTAGTTTTATACTGTCAATAAGTGAGAGAGAACCAGTGATTCTATTAATTACAGTTTATTTCATTCAAAACTTCGTTGTGTACTATCTGCTAGTAAAACCGACAACTTTCTTTACTTCTTGCCACGTTTGCTCCGCGATTTCTCTTGCGGCGTCAGCTCCTTCGTTGAGTACTTGGACTAGATACTGTGGTTCCTTTTTTAATGCACTGAGTTCAGATCGTATGGGCGCAACTAACTGATTCACTGCTTCTGCTACAACTAATTTGTATTGTGCTGTTTCCTTGTCAGTATTCTGTTCCACGATTTGCTCTGGTGTCAAACCGGTACACAAACTATGGAGCGTAATCAAATTCGCCACGGCTGGTCGATTCGTAGGATCTAACGTTACGGCAGACGTGAAATCTGTCAGCGCCTTTTTACACTTCTCGGTAATGTCTGCTTCATCGTCCGTCAGTTCGATTCTACTCTTGGGATCTGGATCGGATTTTGACATCTTTTTCTCGGGATTGCGCAGACTTTTCAATCTACTTGACGAATCGTCTAAAATGCAAGGATATAAAACGCAACCTTGTGAATTTGTGCTTAGTGTCACATAATTTACGAACATTCTGACAAAACGTACCGTCATATAAATATCGAAAAAGATCAATATTATGTGAAAAATGAAACATTTACGGACATTACTATCATAACGCACATGTTCTATGTCGCATGTTGAAATGCGCCATAACTGACAAGAAAATACTCTACCGGCAACAAGTCCCACAGGACGAGGGAAAACGTAACCGAATTTGTGATTAAAGACTCGAGCCAAATGCTGCGACAGTTGAACGTGTTGGACTTGGTCTTCGCCGACGGGTACATGAGTCGATCTTTAAGAAAGAAAATTTAGAAAGCAATTATTCATAAATAATTAAGACCAGCAAACGTACTTGTAAAGAAGAATATCAGCAGACTGAAGCACGGGATATATATACAGCCCAAGAGGTATTTCTTTCATGGTGGCTGATTTTTCTTTGTACTGAGGCAGATGGCCTAACCGGGCAAGTGTCGTAAGGCATCCTAGGATCCAACTTAGTTCTGCGTGCTGGGATATGGCGGATTGCTGAAAGAGTATGCACTTCTTCGGGTCCAAGCCACATGCAAGGAGAGCGGCAGTCATCTCAAGAATGTTTCCGTACAATAACTTGTTATCCTGAAAAATTATCAATACAAACAGAACAATAGGGCTATATCAATACAGAATGTGTTTCTTGGTACTGTGTAGAGGAGCTGTAATATTTACTTTACTTTATTAGAAGTAAGCGAATGCAAATCGACGATACTAAAAATGACTTCGTCCTGTTTCTGAGCTTGGTTTTGGTGCATAACCCATTGTCTAATGGCACCGAAGTAGTTACCCAGATGTATAGAACCGGTTGGCTGAATACCAGAAAATATCCGTTTAGGTCGGAGCGTTTTGGCAAGATTTTCACCCTACGAAAACTGAGTCAGTTTCATCCTTCCATATTCACTGCATTTTTTTTTTAAAAAAAAGGCTTACGGTGCACGTGCCAACAAGCCTCGAGTGACTTATCTCCTTTCTGGGTGCGTTGCCGAGGCATTTAGCAAAAACCGAACGTACAATTAAAGAACGTTGCATTTTGTGCATAGGACTTTGTTTATATTTGTCACGCTGTGTAAAAGTGGCTCACGCTCATAGAGTAAATATATACTAGAGAGAGCATGGAGCCCCTTCCTTATGGACCTTTTGTTACCACTTTCTGGGGGCACTATACCCAGGCTTGGCCAAGCCAGGTAGATGGTTTAATCGTCTAACCGGGAATTTTGAAAATGAGCCTGAAAAAAGAATCGATACCAAGGCTATGTGTATCGATTTTCAGCTATGTAGCACCAGAAACAGGCGAGATTTTAAAAACATACACAAACAAGGTTTGTGCTTTCCACAGAGCACACTCCATAATATATTTACTCTATAATATATTTATTCTATGGTGCTTTCTTCTATTAGTATCGTTATCGTTAGAAACATATTTTTATTGACAGCAAGTTATAAAGCTATCGATATGTTTTTATTAAACAATCGATGCGTTTTTTCCAGCCACTTTCTAGCCAATCACCACTTCTTCTGCTCCAAGCTTCTCTCTCAGCCAATCAGCACTTCTTCCGCTGCACACGAACTCCTCCTTTTCAAAACATATTCTTGTAACGGCACTTTATACAGGGATGCGGTCTCTGGTGTGCTCTGTGCTCACGCTGGTCGGCGAACGACGAAATGTTTCTCGTTTGTCGTCCATTTTCCCGCCAAGAAGAAGGCGCGGACGGGTTGTCCGATTGCTCTTCTCTATCCCTATCGGAAAAAAGTATGCACTGTATATTCCTTGATCGCATTTTGTATAAATAATGGAACATGTGTAACCAGAATCAGATTTGTATCCAATGTTAACTGGGTTTACACTAGTCAAATTACCCCGAAGAATATACAGGCTAGATAAGAAAGTTTCGAATAGTAAATTCAACTTGCTGCGTTCAATAAAAAGGGAACTTAATGTCTGTAATGATTAGGTGAATCCTGACTATTTTTGCAAAAAAAGAAGAAAATCTATAGATAGCGTCGTATAAAGACTCCGTTACTGTCACGTATGCCAGACTTCCTTGCGCTCATAGAGCAGACGTTTATTTCAAAACTCAAGTCGACAGTCCGCTCAACTTGAAGAGGTTTTGGACTCACGCCTTCGAAGTCATTTTTTGATGTTTTATATGAAGAAATAAACTCGAGTTCTGGAATAAAGTTAAACGTCTGAGAGCTTTTATTCGTTTCTGCCGTTTTATTCCATGCTGCCTTCTACAGCGAAAATCAACATAGCCACTAAGCTAAAGTCCGAGAATATCCGCCAGAGTAGCATTTCTTTCGGCTGGGAGCGTGGCGAGCTCCTGTAATCCTGCTTCTGGGAGGCCTGGTACTGAGGATGACTTGAGGTTGGGAGTTCTGTTGGCCTGTGACCTATGTTGATTAGGCGTCCGCACTAAGCCTGGCATCAATATGGGCTCATTTGAGGAGTCATATGAGTCCAGGTTGTATAATGAGGGGCGTATCGGGTCAGGGGGGAAACTCAGCAGCCAAAAGTCCCCGTGTTGGGCAGTAGTGGGATCGCGCCCAAGAGTAGGCGCGAGTCAGCAGCCCAATCAAAATAGTCAGACCAGTATCTTTTCAGTTTTTATTTTATAGACTTTCTTTGAGAAGTGATTTATTTTTTACTTCTTCCCCTTTGTAAACATTTCTAAGTTTTTCATGATAAAGTTAAACATTCAAATGACCTATGCTAGTTTTTTTATAGTATCGATATACTTTTGCGTATCGATCACGGGTGTCGCATTAGCCTGTTTACCTTGTGGGCCAATAACGCCTATATAATCTAACAACAAAGTGGGTGTCGTTAATGATAGTTTATTAGAATCCCCTCCACAAGAAATGAATTACTTATTGTCTATATCATGCAGCTTGTTCCTTTTGCATATGATCATTCCCGTCAACGTAAGTATAGTCCACATTTTATATCAAGTAAACTAGAATATCTTCGCATGGAACCTTAATCTGGTAAGCTTCTTTCGTCCAGGCTCAGTATGACGACGTACGCTGCAAATGCATTTGTCCCGATACAGCTGTTGTCAATGGCTCCAGTTCTAGTCGTATGCCGTACATAGGCAATGTTCCTCCCAACAAATGGTATGTGTAAAATTGTTTAGCCACCGATGTAAAGAAATTTCGATATTTTCTTAGTGATTGCACGAACGTTGTCCTCCCGCGTCTTGGAGACGCTATTAAAGGGAAAGAGCGCGAGTTCTGCCCCCGTTGCGAGTGTAAATACGAGAGCCGCAATATCACTACGATTAAGGTAAATTTATCCTGCAAGTTTCTCTGCTCTTTTGGCTCCTTATGATGAATTGTGTTCGCAGTTTCATAATAAGATTTGTATAAAAAGTACCTCGCGTTATTTTCATACCACTAAAGGGATCTATTAGTCACTAGCATTTTTTCGTACGTTGCAATTAGTTAGAGAAGTCATCTTCGTACAATGATTTTCTTTGTTACAGAAATTTCGGTGAAATTGCGCCAATTTAATTTAAAGAAATACACTTGTTGAGACCATTAAAAGTATAGGAAAGAAAGAGAAACGTATGGAATGGAAACTTGTAGCTGAATTCTCTATGGATTTGTGCGAATATTGAGTCCTAGCGGAGTTCTTTTTATCCAAATGAGATGCATAAGTAACAAACTTTTCAATAGGTGGTAGTTATCATCGTGATCTGGATCATCTCCTTATTGGTGATCTACATGCTATTCTTAGTGTGCTTAGATCCCTTGTTGAACAAGAAGTCGACTGCCACTTATCAGGAACATCAAAATGAAGAAGTAAATCTGAACTATTGTCGGGGCCGATATTTAATTTAAGATTTTTTTATTTAAGGAGGATACACTTGGGGCTGGTACATCCCATTCGCAACCATTGAGGGTTTCCGGGACAGGAGTGTTGAATCGCGTCGGTCACCAACAAGACAAGTGGAAACGCCAAGTCCAAGAGCAACGCCGTCACATCTACGACCGCCACACGATTTTAAACTAACTTTAATCCTTTCATACAAAGATCTGGGTTCGAGTGAATCCTTTTCTCCCCGTCTGTTTTACATTTGTCCGTGATTTAAACTATTCCGAGCTAGAGAAACAATACAAAAAACTTGTTTACAGAAAGTACTGCACAGACCGAGACTTAACCAAACTTTTACTTTGCTTTTTATTCCGTATCTCGTAAAGACCAAAAAAAACTGTTAGCCACAAGTAAATCAAAGTATGAACCGATACCAAAAAAACAGCTAAACGTGACGTGTGTTAGTTCTCTTTTTTATTTTATTTTGTATTCCCGTAGTAAGACCGTCCTTGAAGAGGCTGAAGTAGTCGATCGAAACTTTCTATTTCAGTGAAGGGTATTGAGACGTGGTCGCGGGACGTCCCAGAAAGACGCGTTGCCATGGATAGAGCGGGCAAGAGCTTGGATCGAGGCAGCCATTTCTTCAGGATCTTTGGGGGTCTGTAAAAGGAAAATCAATTTAAACTACAGGGAGAATGCAAAGTGTCATAATGAAAACTACCTTGGAATCTATATCGTCAGTTCCTTGTTCTTTGGATAATGTCATCATAGTGGGGACTTTCATAGGAACTGAGCGAGCCATTTGGTAACTAGAACTGGAGCTATGGCGCGGAATTGAGATGCCTTCGTCTACATTTGAATCTTTGAAGAGAACATGTTATGTTAATGTAACATCTTAAAACTTCTTTATATTAAAGAGTTATGGAGGTCCTACTGTCCGTATCTTGTTCGTCATCGAGAGGATCGAAAGTTTCAGGCAAATGGCCTACGTCGTTCAACAGATCTTCACCGTCTAAGGGAAATACAGAATCTGCATCAACGGATGATGGACGACGTCCTTTTTCCGGCGAAGAAACAGAAACCCTGGAAGCCTATATCACCAAAAAGAAATAAAAAGATGCAAAAGTGAGAGATCCTTGTGGTAAAAACACCCTGGTATGGTTTAACAATCCCTTAACAACGGTTCCTGAATTTTAATTCCAGCAGCCCCACCATTATTAAGTTCCACTAATCGGTTACAGGTTAAACCAGATTTCATTCCTAAACTACTGAGAGTTATAGATTATGAACTTCTACGAGAAATTTTCGGACCGAATATTTGAGCATATCATTATTACTTGAGGTGACTTCAACTGTGAAGATAAACTTGGCACTTGTTTCTGTGAAGTTGACGGTATAAGTTCGGAGATAATTTGAGCCTCTTGTCCGGAGATCAGGCTGTTGTCGAAGAATAGTGGTCTATGAATTTGTAATTCAATTTCGAAAAGCAAACTTTTTACCGTAGCAAGAGGTTCTTGTCTTCTGTGGCTTTAAGCTGTAATGACAGAAAAGCACTTTGTTGCTGCTCAGTAAATTGTAAAATTCTTTCGCTCATACGAGCTTCTTCGTCAGCTAAATACTCCGCTACTTTGGCTTGCAGCGAATGATCGAGTTGGGAGGACTTACTATCAGCTACAGAGATCCCTGGTGTTGATGACATGCGGCGAAAAAAATTGGAAACTGTACTTTTGAACGCTGTGATGGAAGGTGGGGGTTGTTCGATGGTCTGAGGTAATACAATATCAAAAGTTGCAGAGAACAACGGACTCTGACGAAGTGCAGCCATCGCTTTACTATCCGACTACAAAGATGAAAATGTTTGGAAAATTAGTCGGAAATTACTTAGGAATAAATGGTTATAGAAACCCGCAAATAATACATAATCGCTCTGAAAGAGATGTTTGTTTTTATATTAAAATTCAGTGGAGTATTGCAGAATTCTTACCAATAATTCAGACGACACTAAAGCAGGACTGACAGTAGGATTACTGGAACGAAATGCTAATGCATGGGTATCCAAATGACACCCTTTGCAATGATAAATCGTCCAGCTGCCAACCAGGCGGGTATTTACAAGAAGGGTCAATTTAATTCCTTCTCCTTTGAGATTAACTGTTCCTTGCTTCGGTTTCTTGGGAAGAATAAGATTACGTTTATTTACGTTGGACACGGAACAAAGATAAGTTACTTACTTGAGCAAAAAAGTTGTCTTTTTTCGATAAATCTGCATTAAGGTTAGGTATAGGGTTTGCGTCACTATTAAAATCTAAGCTAACATTTAAACAACGGCAAGTTAGTTTCATTGCGAAAACAAGAGAGGCTATAAATGGAAGAGCAGTAGGAAACAATATAAACAAATACAAACATGGCGATCTAGGCACGTGATCGCGATGCTTTTCTACGATTGGTCGCAGATTAAGGCCTTCCTCTTTGTGACCTTCAAAAGAAAACACTCCTGCCTTGCGCAACTTCGTCCCGCTTAGTTTGAACTCGCTTCGCCGTCCCACGGAAACCCCAATATCATTCAGAAACAGATATCTTTTGAAAGTTTCATAACTAATCTTTTAATGCTTCATATATCGGAACCTTGACACACATGACAAAACACTAAAGGAACAACTAGAATCTACAACAAATAAGCGCATCAGACAAGAAAAAGCCACGGAAATCGGCACTGGCCAGCTACATCGTATTCTGCAATGCAGGCATCAGACTTTGAGTCATAATTGGGTACGATACTAAGGAAGCGCTCGGCATGGTCCCACTCAGTGATAAGGTTGTGTTATTGGCTAACTGCAACGTTGTCCCCAATGTCGGTGCTAACGATACCACAGCAGACGGCAATCCCGACTATAAACAATCAATACAAACGCTGAAAAAAAAAATTCACGTGCTCATACTATTTAGATAGCATTATCTGATAAAAGTTACAGAAATCAAATACTTAGTCAAACTCCAAATCTAGTAAGTTTGTTACATATGACACATCCTCTTTCATGACCAAACCCTAGAGCCCATTAAGTTATACATAGAAAATTTTAACAATAATAATTAAGAACCCACCCCTAGTCTTTACGCAATCCCTTATAAGAAGCTAATCCTCTCTTTTACTCTTCTAACTTAAAATGTTAACATTGACGTTACGAAACGCTGTATTCTACGAAATAAAAGTATAGGCAACAGGTAAAAAGTCTAAGACGGAAATATCATTCTTTTGTACAGGGAAACTGGGAAGTTCTGTGGCTTCAGTGGAAACTGGTTAAGACGAAATCGAAGGGACCGGAATTTTTTTTCGTGTTTCGAACTCCGTCTTACCGATTTTCACTGTACTGCAATACAAGGAGATAGGATTTCGACGGGACCCAAATGTTATTTAGTTTTAATCGGTTTCCACTGTATGTACTATTTTTATACATTATATTATACAATACAATCCATAGGTTAGGTTTAATCTTAACGAATAATACAATGCATAAGTTAGTAAAATTAACATATACAACGTAATTGCCACAACACATAGTTTTAAAAATAATTATTTAAGCTTTGACTTCGTCCTGAACTCCTCAAAGCGTCGAAATGTACGGGAATTATATTTCTAGATTAAGTTCTTGCTAACCTCGTCTTTTCGTACGACTACTTTAAGAAATAAAGGCAAAAATACACGTGAAAAAAGCTATACACGTATTGCGCAGCTATGACGTTTATACCTGAGTCGTTATCGACACGGGCGCTATAGAAACATTCGTCAAGGAAGTTCCTTGAGACAAGGACACCGGCACGGTGGCAATCGTGGCAACACTGCCTACAACTTGGGCACCAGCTGCTCCCGACATTGCTACAGGCATGGGTAGCGCAGTTCCACTCAGGGTGGCTTGATTGGTAGGCAGAGACGTCACCAATGCAGTTAAGCCTGAATGACTGATGCTTGTCAGGGCGGGTAACTGAGCTATTGTCGCTCCTAAAAGTTTGTACGGAATGAGTGTTAATCACAACTGTTCGAATTGTTATTTTAATTGCCTAATCATACAGCTTCGAATTTACAGTAAGATTTCGCTATAACGAACCTTCTATGGGACGGTAAAATTGGTCAGTGTATACGAAGTTCAGTATATACGGCAATTTTACTTTACCTATAGTACTCTTAAAAAACGGCCCCAGCCGAAGTCCCTATGCTAATACCACGACAGTTGCGCAAGCTGTATCTCAATCCTTGCTTTTTTGTTGTGTGCCGTGACCCGCAGCAAGGCATTCGAATTAAGAAATTGCATTTGATAACCAATGATCTCCCATTGGCACCGAGCGTCTGTTGGAGCCTTTTTTTAAGGAATACTCTACAGTACTGGGGAAAAAAGACCCAAACAAACAATCCTATTGCTAGCGTCACACGCCACTAGTAGGAGGCCTTGTTGCGGGTCAAAACGTTCGGAGGACGCAAAAGAGGGACACCGCTGACGCGACTGCCGGGCCGTTATGTACACGAAGGTTTGTTTGGATCGTTCTTTTTTTCCCGGAGTACTGTACAGTACATTTACATGGTTAGAGGCCAGTTGACTTCATCCGCAATAGCCGTTATTTTTAAAAATTGTGTTATTACCTGGTATACTGCCAACGGAGGAAGTGACAGCAATTGAGGAGGTAACTAAACTCGCAGCAGGATTGGTGATATTACTGCTGCTGGCTTTAGCTAGCCGAAGGTGTGCGTTTTGTTCTAAGAGGAAGTCATTTGTAGACATGAGATCGGACACCTGTTTCTTCAAGTCCTCTACACGTCGCTTTAACAGGAGATTCTCTTCTTGTAACATACGCAGTTCGTGGGAGGATATAGGTTCTAAGGAATACGTTTGGAAGTTTCTTCCATTAAAGAGGGGACTCGATGCACGCTCTGAGGGTAGCAAAGGTAGCGAAGATGAATAACTGTCGTCGTAGCGGACAACTTTTCGTTCTGGACTACAACTTTGGTCAGGATAGCCCAATTTGTCCGAGTACTGGCTGGCCGCCGGCCGTTTAAGATGCCGGAATTTGCATTTGTTTCCCCGGCGACATTCGCCTTTCAAAGAGTCTTTGCACACTGGAACACCGTCAGCTTCACTGCCATCGGGTCCAAGCAAACCTTTTTGAATTGCGTCGTTTAGAATATGACTGGGAAGCTCCCCAGTGGACTTGTAGTGTTCTTCTTCTTCTAAAGTGCAATGAATGAAACCACAATTATGCCTACTACACTGCTTGTTCTGGAAATCGTGGCAAAATAAGAGCTTCTCCTTTTCACGCCGAATACCAGACTTAGGAGGATGAAGGAATTTGCAGCGGTCCCCTCGAGTACAAACATTACGTAGATAGTCTCTGCACACGCTTAAATCATTCCCTGTGTCATACGAATCCATCTCACTACAATGTTTGTTAATTAGGAGGATGGGAACATGGAAATCAGAAAAGATGTCGTCAAAGTAAATACCTCTGAACAGTAGTAAACACCATCATACACAACGGGGATTAGACTAGTGAGCCCAAACCCCAATGAGCCCACCCGCCCAAACGAGCCCATTTCCAAATGGGCCCAACCCTTAGTCAAATGAGCCCAGATTTCGTGCGACTGAGCCCAACTGTGAGTGCGACTGAGCCCAATGTTAGGTTAGGCTTAGGTTAGGTTAGGTTAGTTAGGTTAGGTTAGTTAAGTTAGGTTGCCGAACCACGCAGTCACAAAGCCCACACAGGCCGGATACAGTGCTTCTGAACATTGGGCTCAGTCGCACTCACAGTTGCAAACAGTTGGGCTCACTTGCACGAAATCTGGGCTCATTTGACTTAAGGGGTGGGCCCATTTGAAAATGGGCTCGTTTGGGCGGGTGGGTCCGTTGGGGTTTGGGCTCACTAGTCGTATAGCCATACACAACAGACAATGTACATGCCATTCGTGGTTCAACTGGCAGAGGTTTTCCTTGATTCTGCACCGCGAATGGAAAATGAAATAAATACTACTGTAGTGCAATCTTTCAACTTGGTCTCAGCTGTATAGTGCCTCATGCGGCAGTCCCCCCGGAACGAACTGAAGGCCTTGATGTGGATAGCTACAATGCACAAAGGACTGCCTATTCGCTTCCAAGCCTTTCTGAGATGACGTCAATAGCAGTAGCATGGGCCCTTGTATTTTGGACAAGGTAGAAATCACGTGATTTTTACAAATGGCGGATCCTTTGTATTATAATTTTTTGTTTATTTTAAATGAAGAAAA
>JAHZNP010001263.1:0-22675 GCA_020615345.1 Triops cancriformis
GATGGGACAGTGTGGACACTTTTCTGTAGTTTATTTTTCACTTCACGTGGAGACAAAATTGTAGCCTAAAACTATACTCGTTAGATGGCCTGGTGTCCTGGCTATCAAATGAGGTATTGTACGCTTGAAAAACACAAACAATAACACCAAACACCCATGAAAACTGGAGGCTCCTCCGACTGTCCAAAACAAGATACCGTGGATACAATTTGGACTTGGGTGTAGTGCGATTTGTCCGTGTGTTTTGCCATAAGAAAACTAATCGGTAGCCTTTTTTAAAAATACATAATAGACTTGAAATATCTAAACGAAAACTTAACAGTTATACTCCCTTTCGATATAGGAATCATCCTAGCTCAAGTCAGTGCAAGGAAACTCACGATTTTGTAAAAATGATCATTCACAACAAGAAAAGGCAATGCAAATGGCTGAGTCCAAATCGTACTAAATCATCCCTTTGGAGTTTAAAATCTTGTGCAAAAAAAGCGATTTTAGAACAAACCTTTGGAGGAGTTATTCTCTAAGGAGTTATTCTCTAACTTGTCAGCTACATAAAAGTAATTTTTATTTTACTTTTAGATACACATTATGAGTGCTACAACGAAATAATCAGGACCTGTTTCTTACGCAAAGTGCCAAAAATTCAGTTTTTATTTATTTTCTCAAAAACGGTTCAATATTTTTCGACGAAAACTTCCTCATGAAAGCTTCGTCGTATTCACTAATTGTACAATTTTTTTCAGATCCAAACCTGTCGTAGTTCATTAGTAATTATTTTTGTACGGTTTGTCCCACGTGTAAACTGTCCCATCCCTCCTCTATTCCGCAATTCTTCTCGCTTTTCGATAATTATTTAAGGAAAGACTATGCAACAATGAAAACCTGGCAACGGCGCTTTGAACATGATGTGTCTGAAAGTATTGCTCAAATTTTGCACTACTCGTAGTTTGGAGTTATAATATCGATTGTTGACGATTATTTACGTCGGGACGAATGGGTTACTGGGAAAACTGACGAAAGGCGAGGCTACAGGCAAGGCTGGGTTAATTCCACTGGTTTCAAGTGCTTACCTAAGGTGCAATTAGGTTGTGAGGACGGACATTGGCAGGTATACCCTCCGGGCGTGTTGACACATTTGGCGTTGGGCGGACATGTGTGCGTCCCCAGCGCACATTCATCGACATCTTGGCACAACTGGCCCAACATGGTATCTTCTAGCAAGGATTGGTAGCCCTCCAAACACGGGCATTGATACCAACCCGGGTAATTGACGCAGCGGGAGTGGTCGTGGCATTGATGGATGCCTAACGCACATTCGTCCACGTCCAGTTCACATTGCGAACCCAAGAAGCCCTTCCGACATGTGCACGTATCCCGCGCGGTACACTGGCCGCCATTTTGGCATAAGGGATTGCAGATAGCTAACCATAAAATACAGTCATTAGTCAAAAGAAAGAAATCAAAATCTAAAACTCAAAAGAAAAAATAGAAATAAAACTAAAAACTCCAAAGAAAAGAAAAACTGAGCAGAAAACTAACAATCGAAACAAAAACTCAAAAGAAAAAGAAAAACTCAAACTGAAAAGGAAAAAATCAAAATCAAAAAGAAAAATCTAAAATGAAAAGAAAAAGTAAAACTCAAAAGAAAAAACTAAAGATCGAAGCAGAGCCGTGCCCAGAATTTTGGTTCGGAGGGAGTTTTGAAAGTTCCGGAGGGGGTTTCAATATGCAATTTTTTTGGACATTTGGGCATTTTCCTATGTTCGCCATTATAAAACAAAAATTTCGGGGGGTGTTTAAACCCCCCAAAACCACCCCCTGGATACGGCCTTGCATCGAAGAAACATTCGAGAATAAGGAAAAGGATGAATCTAAGAATACGAAGAACTTTCTGCAAAATTCAAAAAAGAATTCCATTAACTAGGAAAAAAACTAAAAATGAACATAAAAATTGAACAGTTTGGATAGTATTAAAAAAATTGGAAAATCTGAATAAAAAACGTGTAACTCACGAGCACAACTATATCCGTCACCCGAGTAGCCGTCCATACAATGGCATTCGTAACCAGTACCGCCTGTTTTGAGATTCTCGGGGCTGTGGACACATCGTGCATTCGGGTGACATTGATGAGTGCCGGATGCACAAGCATCGTGTTCGACGCAGTTGTAATCATCCAAACGCACAAAGCCGGGCGCACATTCGCACACGTAAGATCCTATCGTGTTCACGCAAACTGTGTTCTTTTCGCAGCGATGCCCTTCCGGTCCTCCCACACTGGCGCATTCGTCAATGTCTAACGAGATAAACCATCACCATGAAACATTTTCCTCATTTTTTTGTGTGGTTTAATGTCACTATTTAGGGTTCTGTCCCTCTTAACGCGAATTATGAGTAGTAACCATGAATTAAACCTCTTAAGAATGAATTATTGTTATGATAAAACGGAAAGCTCTACTCATAACCATGCTTTACAACTCCACATAACGGTTTACGTGTGTTAGTGTCGTTAGTCCACACGGAAGTTTGATGAAATACATAAAAATTGGGTTAAAAATACTGTACCTGTACAAGTTTTGCCATCACCGACGAATCCTGCGTTACACTGACACGCATAGGTGGTTTGTAAATTATGGCAGGACGCATTAGCCGAACATTTATGACCACGCCCACAGTAATCCACCCCTACACCATAGATAGAAAAAGTACGAACACACCAAAACCGTCACCACTAAATTTTCTCACAAACGTCCACATCAACACGAACACAAATACAACTCAAATATGCTACTGACATTTTTGTTACGTAACATGTGTAACTTTTTTATTTCGAACTTTTTCTGCCGACGAACTACTCTTAAGTTAATTTAATACATAATGCAATTGCTTTAGATTTTAGTCCATGTATTTTTTTCCGTTTTTACTCATTGAGTTATTTTACTTCGTATCTTTTTTATTATTCGCAATTCAATTGATATTTTATGTCTTTATTATTTATGTATTAGTGGTTTCTTTTCAGTTTACTCATTATTACCTGGACAGAATTTGCAGCACTGATCTGGGGCGGATAACTGTTCTTCCTGGGGGCAGGATAATGTTGGGCAACTAACCTGCGGGTCTGTTCGCTTGCACTGCATAGAGCCGTCTCGACATTCGCAATCAACGCAGTGGCGCGGTGATGTTGATTCGCCATGGCCATAAAATACTCCCTTGAAATAACACTGCTCTACAGAAATAATGGAGAATTAGTCAGGATGCATGGCGTGTGTATAAAAATCTTTACTTAGACACGTGGGGCAGCATTCGCCCGGAGGGATGACAGGATTTTTACAGGCAGGCTCTGGGCACTTCAAAGGACGACACGAAACCGCTCCTTTCTTTGGGGACAAAAATACAACAATCAGATAGGAAAGTCATAAATTAATTTCAGGAACGCCGAAAGTCATGTGCCATAAAATGTTAGATGAAATGAGAAGATCTAGGCTATAATTATTAATGAAATGGCAACGATGTGGCATTTCCAGTTGGAGACATGTAACGAAAGAAGGCGGGTCGACAGTAAACAAATGCTCAGCGAGGAAGTACTTTCGTCACGCTGGTCATATAATTAAATCGTAATCAGTTTGGGAGCAAGTTATTGAACGAGCATATCCTTCAGTTTTCTCTTGTTATTCGACAAGTTACTTAGTTATTTATCTTCAATGTATGAAGGACTTTCCATGAATAACGCCTAGTCTACTGCCATAAACTAGTGGCATAAGGCGTTACTAGCAACTCGCGGTTCATTGCTAAGTTTAAAGTTCAGTTTCGCTATTGGCTTGCTTATAAAATGATCTAGATTTCAAACGTTGCCATCTTGAAAAACGCGGACGTCGGGGTTTCGAGACTCGGGTGATATTCTTCTTCTATTTGTTATCCTCTAATGGCCTCACTGATTTTCCAATATGGCGGTTTTGCGTAAGCAAACATGGCGAACTACACGTTCGGTCAATTGGCAACGCTTAGAGATTCCCCTGCTAGCCGGTGTAAGCCGACGGCTTATGCAACAATGAAATTTCTAGATCTTTGGTCGCAAGTGGTGGTAAAATTTGCGCTGTAATCGGTGTTTAATGTGATCAGAAAGGTAGACTTCAGGCTCTTAAGTTTTTCCATAAGTTAATTTTCCTTATTTACAGTACATTTTAGTTTGATTAATTGTTTATTTAGTTATGTTGGGTTCGGATTTCCCGGCGTCATAATTCAACCAAGCTGGGTGCGTGTTTAGTGTCAACTTCCATTTAGCGTTTGACAGTGAGTTTCTCAATTTAGTTTGGTTTAAAATGTATGCGAAATGTGACGCGGGGTCGGCAAATATGGCAACTTACCACGCATGAGCAAACTTGGCAACCGTCCTGCCATGAAGCCCCGTCCACGTGAACGGAACCGTTCACCTTACACGACCTTTGGCAATCACAGTCTTCTAATTGAGACAAACGATCTTCCGCTGCTTCCAGCTGAAAAAGTCAAAACATATTTCATGATTACCCGAAACGTTCACCCGAAACGCTTTCGAAATACTGCATCATCTTTCTAATGAGTTTGCTTGAACTTCTCCAGGATGTCTCGGACCCATCGTTACCTTGTCGGCTAAGTCTTGGACTGTTTTCTCCAACCGTTCGACGAGCATCTTCAACGAACCAAACTCGCCACAAGTGGGACATTGCAACTCGTCCTGTAAGTTCGGACACTGGACCAAATGACCATTCGCTCCTCCAATGATCTTCATGTCTTGGAAAGCACCCTAGAAAATAAGAAAAAGTAAGTACCATATAGTAACAAAACCAATAAAAAATAAACATTCAAACGTTTGAAAATACTGGGACAAATGGTACAAAATCCGAAATATACGACACCAGCAAGAAGCGGAACAATGGCCGCAGACGAACGTTGGGATTCAAACGGGAAAAAAATATAAATAAAACCAAATTTTTGCTACTACTTGGGAAAGGAGGACAATGAAAATCACGACGACATAGTATTATAAGTAAATATTAAATAAAATATTAAACAAAATATCAAATAGTGTCAATAAATAAAATAAAATAATAGTAATAGTAAATAAAATAGTAAATAGTAAACAAAATATTACGGAACAAATAAAGCATTAAAGAATGAAAAAATATTTAAGAATACATAAAATATGAAATAATACATAACATACAAAAGAGTAGATAAAATATTACAGAATAAATAAAGCATCAAAGAATTAGTAAAATATTAAAGGACAAAACTATTACTAAATACCAGGACCGAAGAAAAAATGAAATAGACATCAGAAACATGACAGAATTGCTAAGTCGAGAGGACAATTTAGTTTGTCTGGTGGAATGAGTTAGGGAATGGTCGCAATTACTTTGAAGAGAAAGTGCTGTTGACCGCGCTGGCCGATCCAGAGCGATAAATCTTGGCCAGGGGCTCCTAAAGTTTTTTCCAAGGGCTTGAGCGCTCGTCGATAAACTCGGGTGCAATCCAAGTACACGGTAACCATGTCGCCTGACACGGAGACAGCCAAACGGTGCCATTGAGCGTCCGCTAAGCGCAGATTGAAAGTTTCCACATGGACGGAACCAGCAGAGCTGTAATGAAAGCGCAGCTCATCTCGACGCCCCGAGGACTGAACTTCTAAAAACCTACAAGAGAGCATATTGTTAGATGTCATTCATTACTCGTAGTTCTTTGTCGATCTTGGGCTAGTGATTGAAATGTTCGTAGAAAGGCAAAACATTGTCGGAAGTAATACTGCGGAAGTATTCGTAAAAAAGTACAAAAATTTCATAAGCGGCAAAGCACTGTAAAAAAAATGTAAATTTACAATTGCAGCAAAAAATGATAAGGACTTTACTGTAAAAATACTGTTAAAATGTTTTTCTACTACAAATTCGTGGTTAAAAAATCAGTTTTGTAAGTTTTTTTTTACAGTGAAGTCCTTGTAGTTTTTTCCTGCACAAAGAATCATTGTAAATTCACAGAATAATTTTTTCCAATGAAATTTTCGGAAGAAGTATTGCAGAGATTCGCGCAGGAATGTTTTAGAAATACCGCAGGTAAGCGAAAATGCAAATAGCAGTAGGAGGAAATATTTGGAGAAATACGATAGAAGTTATTCTAAAGTTACAACATGTATTATACAATACGATAGAAGTCAATTGTGAAGCGCCGTGGAGCAGAAATGCTGCGGCAACTTACGAAGAAATATGACGAAAGTTGCCTTGTGAACTTACTATTAGTATTTAAGTCAACAGAAAACGTAGGATATTGTAGTAAAAAAATCGTAGAATGAAAAAAGCGTTGCAGCATTGCGAAAATCCCCCCATTGGAATGGCACAAAAATTTGGCAAATATATTGTTTTAGGACGTGTACAGAATTATCCGTAAGGGTACTGTAGAAACACTCATGGAATACTGCAGCGAATTTATAGAAATGTTGCAGAATTTTCCGTAGGAATTTATACTCAGTTCGTCTACTTAAGGCATGGTATTTGAGACTTGAAATTACAGATTTTTGAGCAGAAATATAACAAAGTCGAGGATATTGCAATCTTATTCTCAATTATACAGCGAAAGTATAGATTAATCCTCATCAAGGAGCAAAAAATATCCATACCAGCATAACACGATGATTCCAAACGTATAAAATACACAACTGTCCACAAAAGCACGGCAGAATTTCCTGTTACGATCGTTCAGTAATAATGTACTTAGGTAGCATTTTCGTCAACAGCTGTTCTATAATTCGGTAATATTTAAGAATTTCTCATAATAGTGATTCACTAATTCCAGGAAACCGCAGAATTCTCGCAATAATAATCAAAGCATTCTTCAAATGCGAAAGAGCAGCTACGGCTGCAGAAATTTTGTTCTGCAGAAGTTTTCATAGAAATGCCCTCATTTGCTTTTTTAGTGTACTATTAAAGTCTATACAGAAATACCAGAGTGATACTCGCGGAATGAGTCTGGCAAAAACACTGCGAAACTTCGTGCAGAAATGTAACAGAAATACACGCCAAAAATAAGACATCACTGTGGTAAAAAAAAGAATGTCAAACTATTGGTTACAGGCACCTCTTTCGTCGCGTTAGCAAAAAAATCTAATGGAAAGTGAGTTATTTTAAGTTTAATGCGGCCTGTCTCTTTAGAGTGTTAATTTTACATGTCTCTGTCGCCTCTTGACAAAATTAGACCGCGACACTGTGTTGCATAGCGGCGGTCCGGGTCTAATTAAGATGTTTCGCTCCCCAGACGACATTACACACACGCGCATAACAAAAAGACATCCACCTTTTTCTTCTTGGGACGACTTTTAGCACTCAACGCTGAATCTTAATAACTTCAAGCTTATACGCGACAAACTAGACTGGGGCGTGTTACAATCTTTAGAGCGTTTGAAATATCTTAGAAACCTCCTTAGTTCCGGCAAACAGACGAAACAGTGAAGACACCATACTTCGGGGGTAAAACAATACCCCAGATAAGAGGAATCGGCATGTGGGGAATTCCGCGGAGGAAACATGCCACTTGGCACATGCCTCCAGAGCTAACGAACACGTACAGAAAAAAGAAACCAAAAAGTTCCAACTTCCCCGTTCGGAAACTTCCATATTTTACGGACTTGAACGAGTTCCCAAAAGTCTATAATGTAAAAGTTTTACGTTCAAAGTTTGTAACCACCCCTATCAGGGGCCAAAATGTCTCTTACATCGATTAGAACACGACAACAATGAAGGAAAAAAGTTGAACAACAAACACTACCGCTTTTGCTGTCGAAGCAGTAAAAAGCAAGAGTTTAAACAATGACTATGGAACAATATCCGTTCATGCTAAACTTAATCTAAAGTAACAAAGAAAATAACAGAGCTACAGTAAACAATAAGTGCCTCGAGCCATAAAAAAAACACAGCATTGTGGGGGAATGGGGTCCATAAGCTTATGAAAGCAATATAGGGAGCTGGGCGATGAGCGTCGAACGCCACCTTTTCATACAGATCGTCCGCAGTAACAATGAAAAAGATGGTACGATAATAAACGTGGCAGATGGGTGCACCATATCGTTGTTGTAGTCGTGAAAATGAATCGAAACTGTGAATGTGGAAAACTTTAAGCCACTCCACTAACAATGAAACTAGCAGAAAAGAACGAACTGGGCTCAGACCTTTTCCCAACAGTAAAAATTAACGCTAGAGCGAACGTGGCTGCCATCGATGGTAAAAGTCAATCTGACTGGTGAACATCGAACCGTTAGGCGTTTTGGGTAGCAATGAGTATGGGATCAGTGCTTTGGATCTTTCCAAAAAGATCCCGATCCGATCGATCAGATCATTTGATCGGATCGGATCGGATCTGCGGTATATCGAAAAGAGCATGGATCGGATCTTTTTTTGAGGGAAATTTACCGATCAATTCAGGTCACCTAGTGGCCGCTCTAGTAACTCGACTGACAACAATGTAGCGCACTTACAACGTGGTTTCGTACAAAAGTGTGAAATGCAAAAAGTCCGATTACTTATTGCAGGTCCTGATGCTACTTTGCTTTTTTGTAAATAATACTACGCTCTTTTGTGTGAATAATATTACAGACATATATACTGTAATATTATAATATAATAATGGATCGGATCTTTGATCGGATCGAAATCTTTTCCGATCCGGATCTAAATTTTCTGAAGATTTGCATGATCGGATCGGATCGGCAAAAACCGCGAATGATCAGTGAGGATCGAAGATCCGGCGAAAAAAAAGATCCAAAGCACTGTATGGGATAAAACGAACGAATGCTGTAAATGCCCGACAACAACAAAAAAAGATGGCGCGGCAGCACCAGCATGGCCTGTATATATCTGGTCTCTTTAATCGCCATTTTTCAGAATGCATTATGGCTGTGTTCAAAAGTTGCCTGTTGTCGTCAAATAATAACAAACGAGTACAGAATAGGTCCAATGGCTTGTAGCCCCGATGCTATTTAAACCGCCCCAGGTCACTCCTGTTCTTTGTTTTATTATTATTACTTTGCTATAGAACCCAATAGCCCGTAAAAAGAGAGTGACTGTAATAAATAGGAGTCTCGTAATTAAACCATGCTTTTAAACGATATTGCCGCGTTTGGAACAATGTGCTATTGTAACCCAAGAGCTTTGGTTAAGTCCTTAGGGACAAAGTACAAGACAATTGGAGTTTAATGAGAGGAAATAGAAGAGCGTTTTGACGGAAGTTGAAATCTCCCGAGAGGGAGAGAAATTGAAAGCGAAACGAGGCCAAGCTCGGCGCATCTTCCTATCTCGTCTCTCCTCATATTGATCGACAAGTGAGGCAAAGAGTTTTCGATGATGTTGGGTGAAGAGTTTCTCGTGTGATGTATTGCTCAACTCAGTGGGGCCGTCCCGTGCCTGGAGTTGTTGATGTTTTTACCTGGTAAAACCTTCAGCCAAGGAAAAGAGCGTGCCGGTGTTCAATGGCTCCTGCCGTAAAGAGGTCACGAAGGTTATGTCTGTATGAGATCGCAATAAAGACACCACTCGATAAAACGCAGCATCAGGCAACTTCATTTCTCGATTGTCTCCTGTGACGAATAAAAGAAAGGAAGTTAATTCAATGCCGCTTCATTAACCGAACAAGAGAGAATGTTAAAAAATGAATAGAATCTCAATGTGAATAAAAGTAATGTTAATATGAGTAGGCAAAAGGAAAAAGAACAATAACGAAAAATTGGAAGAGAAATACGAAACTGTCTAAAAAACTCAAGTACAGCCTGCCATACGATGGGATACGAGCGTGTACCAAGAAATTTAAAAAAAGCGTTTCAGAAACTAGTTCAAATGCCGCTTTATTACCCGACCACAAATCGAACAAGAAAGAATCTACGTTAACAAATTAACATACACAAGAAAAAGATTAAAAAATCAACAAATTGTAAAAAAAATATTGGAAGACAAATATGAAATTGTCCAGAAAATTCAGGTACAGCCTGCCAGACTATGCTATACCAGCGTGTACCAAGAAATTACGACCAGCATTTGAGAAATTAATTCAAACACCGCTTCATTTCCCGAACAAAAATAGAAGAAGAAAGAAAATACCTTAAAAAGTTAACACAAAACAATAAAAAACAAAAATCAATAAACAATATACGAAATTGTCCAGAAAAATCAAGTATAGCCTGTCATACAACTCAATACGAGCGTGTACCTAGAAATTATGAACAACGTTCCAGACGCACGTAAAGCTACCGGGAAGCAAGTCTGGAATTCTTTTGGGAAGTAATTACGCATAGAATTGATCCTTGTCACCTGTTAAGTACAACGCCGGTGCTATGCTGTGCGGCCCTGGTCCAAGAGCAGCACCTGCAGGAAGTGTCATTGGGGTCACGGTTGGGTTAGGCGACGCCGAACCAGAGGAAGGACTATTACCGCCGCTACCGGTACTCGTGGCGTTGAACATTTGCAGAGATTCTAACAAATCCACGCTGGGGAGTGGCCACATAAGTCCTACAAACAGAAAACATAAATTCTGGTGAATCTCCTTGTTGTAAAAACAACTTTCGAAAAGTTCATTATTGTCCGACAATTGTTAAATGGTTTATTTTTGGAATTTTTTACAGACTTACTTTAAACTTAGATTGAATCTCTCTTTTTAATATTTATTTCAGTTTTCTTTAGAAATAAGATTTTACTCAGTTTTCTAACTAACTTGGTATCTGTCATTTCATTCGTGATTGTTTTCTGTTTTGTCTGCTTATTTTATTACTTTTTCAGTGTTATTGTACTAGATTGTTCTTGTGTGTTGTCAAATGTAGTATCTTAATAGCAAAGTATTGATAGTTATTCCTCAGCTTGCTATGTTATATATTTATAGACTGTCATTTTATTTGTTCTTATTTTGTATTTTTTCTGTTAATATCATTCCCGTTTTTAGTTTTATTGTACTAGATTTTATTGTTTGATATCGAAAGTAGTTTGTTTAGTAGCAATGTAGTTTTTCCTAAGCTAGCTAAGTTATATGTTTATGAACTGTCACTTTGTTCGTTCTTCTTTTCTATATTCTGTTTATTTCATTCCATTTTTTTATTGTACTATATTGTTTTTGTCTGTTTTCGAAAGTAGCTTATTAGTAGCAAGGTATTGATAGTTGTTCGTCAACTTGCTGTGTTATATGTTTATAAACTTTTATTTTATTTGTTTGTGTAAAACTATCATTTTATTTGTTTTCATTTTCTATTTTTTCTTCTTATTTTATTACTTTATATTCATATTGTAACTAGATTGTTATTGTTCGACATTTGTAGGAAGTATGTTATTACTAGCAAAGCAGTTACTCCTAAGCTTGCTATGTTACATGTTTTTGTGTGTATTTTAAGTGAAACCGGTAGTACGGGGCAAGTTGTCTTGCGTCTGTCGCGGGGGGAGAAACCCATTAATTTTCTTACTGCTCTGGTTAAGCACAAGCGAAAAAGCCCCAAAGGCTGAGCCTTTTGTTAACCCCCTTTTCCACCCCATTCCATTTTCTGTCGTGTTTCATCTCGTCGCGTGCTCGACAGTAATGTTGAAGAATGGTCAATAATGAGGATTGGGCTGCAAGGCGAGACACGGAAACCGAAGTGTAGGTTATAGGGGGAGAAGAAACCTGTGTAAAATGGGGGATCTTCAACCTTCTTCCCCGTATGATCATCACGAATGAACCATAGAGGGGAGAGTTTTTTCGCTTAACGAGCAACCCCACATCAAGCGATGGCAAGGGAGCTTAAAAGTGCATTACAGTTCCTATACCAGTTAGCATCAAGCGTGAAAATGACTCCCCCCTGGTGGTATCGGGTGAAAATGGAGCACGCTTCAATGCGAACGATAACTTAGAGGGTTTGTGTTACAAAGTATATTGATAGGGTTTGTGCATATCATGACAGCGTGCGCAGGTGCCAAGAGAAAGGATCAAAAGGACCAGAAAAGGCTTTTAAGTAAAAGGCTATTAATAGAGCTCGACCACGACATATTTCTGCCGCAACGGTGCATGGTGCTTAGCACACTTACACTTTTCACGCTTTTCTATACATCTTTCATAATCTATAAAGTTCATTCTTGTCTATTTTGCTGGAGAGAAAATGCAATGGGAATTCTTGTTAAATTGTTTATACTATCCGTAATTTTTTTCGTTTTTTTCTGGCTTTCCATAGAAATGTAAAATTTCCCGCCGAAAAGACAAGATGGACGCTGTTGCTGTTGTCTAGTATAGAAGGTACAGTATGCAATAATCCACGCTGTAGCGCTGCTGTAAGGTACTCTACAGTACTCGGGCATAAAAGACGGGCCACAACATATCGCCCTATGCTACATTTCCGGGCCACTGGGAGGAAGCCGTGCTGCGGGTCGCAAACGTTCGGAAGGCGCGAGAGTGGGACACCACGCGTTAGTCTGAGGATTTGGCTGGGCCAGATTTTTTCAAGAGTACTGTATTGTATTCGGCACAAAAAGACCCCAGCCAACGGCCTTATTGCTAATGCCATGGCAGTTATCATGGTGTCCCGCTCCCCAAATTTTCGAACGTTCCCGCGGCAGCGTTTTCGCAACGGGAAGTTTCATTGTTGCCCAGTGCGGTGCGGTTTGCATGAATCGAGTTTTTTTACGAGTTCCATACGGCTGAAGAGGCAAGCGTAGGTGGCCAAGTGTTCGTGAATGTGATACAGAAGAACAGCAATTACATTAATAGTTAAAGGTTGCTCGTAAACGTAGGCGTCATTTCAGGAGTGTTAGGCCTTGAAACGTGGCAAGGGAAGGATAATTCATTGTTGGGAGTGACGTCAAGCAGTCAAACTCAATGTTGGGCAATCTCAGGTCGTGACATCTCGTGTCACGCTAAGATATGGCCAGTGTAATTTCTAGAATGTTTACGAATGAGGATTGCTTGCATAATTGTGCGTGTTTGGAAGGGGAAGCTTTGAACCATGTGGGTCTGTAATCAACGAACATCTGTGGATGATTATCTTCTCTACGATTTGATGTATTATACATTATTTACTACGTTGATGTCATTTAAGTCAAGGTAACTTACTTTCAAACGGTCATAATTCATTGTGTACACGCAACAGTGTAACATTCGTTGTTCAGCTTGTTGGCTGAACTGGAGTTCATTGTTAACATTAGTTGCTGAAATGCAATTATTTGTTAAAATTAGTAATTTGAGCAAAACTTGAACAAATAATTTGAGCAACTAATTTTAAATTACTATCAGAGTCAGATTATCATTTTTGCTACACGGAGACACGTAACATCCATTAGGAAATTCATTGTTCATCTACCGGCACTAGGTAACATTCATTATCGCAATGGAGTTACTTATTAAAATTAATTGGTCGTTTTTCCAATTCGCTTTAAAGCTTTCTATTGCTATAATGAACAAAATAGCATTCATTGTTAAGACTTGTTGTTAAGAGGGAGTATAACAATAATTGTTGAAGGAAAGTCATAGTTAACACTCACAGTTAAACTGATCCAGAATTATGGTTAAACTTAATTGAATAACTTTTGTTTGAGGTTAATTAAATGAATTCCACGGTTAAAATGTATTGCTGAACTAGAGTTAATACAGTGGAACCCGCTTTATTACATAGGCTCGGGACCGGACGGTCTCTATGAATTTACGCGGAGTTTGAAATAAAACGGAGTTGCCTTTCAGAAGGCTAAGAAACAGAAAATGAAAGCAAATATCTTTACATCGAAAATATACTTGTATTATAACGTTACTGGTCAAAGCTTTCGCTATTTCTTAGGAAAAAAGTCGATAATGGAAAATTCCGACTCGCTGGCTAAGTGATAGGCTTGTGTGCTTCTTCCTCGACATCTTCACTTCCCGATTCACAGCACGCTACTAAACATGGACTAAGTAACCTATACGGCTCGTCAACGATTAGGTGAAAGGTGAAAGGCCCGTGGCTAAAGGATTAAGCTCGGATACGAGTTTTTCGAAGCCTTTCTGGGATTTTTTTGCGGCCTCCTGGTTTCACGAATTGGCCTTGCGATTGCCTATGAAATAAGCTGGAGTTACGTAACATTTTTAAATGATCATTGAGACTCAGTCTTTTTATGAATTTAGGCGGTTTATGCGATTATGCGATATGAAATAAAACGAATCCTCTCTCTACAGAATTAAATGGGAATAAAACGGGACCGTATGTTCAGTATGAATTTACGTGGTTTATGAAATTATGCGATATGAAATTAAGTGGGTTCCACTGTATGTCCAATCCATTACGGAAATACATTTTACTTAGACAACATCCATTGTTACATTCATCCACAGTTAATTATTATTAGACTATACAGTGTTCTAGTCATTATTAAGATACACTGCTGAAAGGGTGATTTCAGTGTTAAACTCAACTGTCGTTAATTTGTCAAAATGAACCAGAAAACCTTGCTAAGATTGATTGTTCAAACGAATGTGTTATGTAACTTTCATTATGTGTTTGATATAGAAATTCATTATTGAGTCTGATATAACATTCATTATTGAGTTTTGATATAACATTCATGCTTGACCAGGGGCATTGATTGATATTACAGTATTATGGAACTCGACTAGTTAAACTTAGCGAAGTCAATCGGCTGCGTTTGAAATTCATTGTTAAAACTAGAGTTGAAAGAGCGAGTCCGCCCAGCTTCGCGAAAGTCAAGAAAAACGTCCAGCCGTGGGAATGTGTGGCATCATTATCTGGCCGAATTTGTGTGTTTTGTTCGCTCCCCCCCTTCGTCATTTACCGATAACACGGCCGATAAGCGGTTAAAGGCTCGAAAAGCGCGGCGACAATGCGGAAACGTCAACAGTTCTTCCCCTGTTACTCTTTCACATGCCTGTAAAAGCTTTAAAAGTTATCTTATCGTTCAACTCGAAGAAAAACTATTGACATTTTGCTTCAAAGGCTGGCTTTTCGCTCAAGCGACTTCCCGGCTCTTGGCCATCTGGCCCGGGTTCGAAAGGTTGACGAAGCTACTTCCGGAAAGTGTGCTCCACGCTCTCAAATGTCGCTACAGGTCCAACTCTTAGCACTTACCCCCCCCCACCCCCCCACCTCTAATTATCCCCAGGCCTATGCACCCTACGTTACTCTTATCCGTAAACAAGTTCCCCAACCCTCGTTTGATCAATAGAACCCCTACAATTTTGACATTATACTACCAGCCCTCTTATCCGGTCTTATTTCAACCGGTCTTGCATCTTGTCGACTTGTTTCGCGTCGAATCACTTGGTCGAGATTCCATTTGGAGAAGTTCTTGCAAACCGACCGGTATGCTCGCTTATCCGGCCTATGCCATGTCCGGATAAGGGGGCGTCCACTGGACTAGAAAGATGAACTTGGCCAACATTATGCATTTCGAGCCCAAATCCTGTAACCTATATCAATCAATGAATCCCTATGATTTTGACAATCCCTTTTATCCGGCCTGTCCTTAATTGGTCTTAATTCTCGTCGATTAGCGGCAAAATTGAAGTCGTGTTCAAATCACTTGATCGACATTTTATTTTGTACAGGCTTTTCGGATTAACCGGCGCGTTCGTTTATTCGGCCATGGTTAGATTCGGATAAGAAGCGGTCTGCTGGACCATAAAGGTGAACTAAGCCTACATTACGCATTTCGGGCCCAAATCCTATTACCTAACTTGTCAATACCATCGGATTACGACGCTAATACGACTCCGAGGGTAGTAATGCGGTTTTGTGAAGCAATATCCGATCACTCACACCCTAACGATCACGCATGGGGGTTATTTTGGCACAGTAAGACCAAAGTTGACCCCTCGCAGCCCAACATGGTCAACAAACTGCGTTCGCACATAGGACAAGCAAACCTAAGTTTGTAGAACCTGCTGTAACATTATTACAAACTCCGTTGCTATGACGAAATAGATTTTTAGATTGTTACAAAACGTACCGTCCGGAGGGTTATAAAACACCCCGCCGTGCCCTTGGGAAGGGTGTAGTTCTGTTGTAACACCCCCAACGAAGGAATTCTACTTGTGAAACTCTCAATACTCCCCCTCCCGCTGAACCAAATAGGTATACAAGTGAAAAACAGATGAAAAAATGTCCACAAGAGTTGTTTTTGCCCCACATGTTAACCCTAGCGTGTTTGTTTGTGTACTTTATGGTCGTTGTTAGGTAATACGAGTCGAGCACACACTTCTCTGTGGGCCAACTATGCTTTACTTCTGTTTACCCTTGGATGATCAATTTTCATGAGTTCATACTGTGGTTTAACTTTACCCCATCACGCTGTTTAAACTTATTCGAACGCGGGGTGAATGTTTGCAAAAGGGATAAGTCCATTAGCTAGAAGCTTAAGCAAGGATGGCCCAAGGTCAAACGCAACTTTTAAATATCTAAACGAAAAACCATGTTTTTACCCCAAGGTTAGTCACCTAGTGTGAACGGGTATACTTGAAAATCGTAAAACGTAAAGGAGATAGATGTTGTAAGCATAAATAGCTTTAATTAAGGCTGGTCTAAGGTTTAACCACCGTTAATGATCAATTTTAAGAGGTTGCTAGTAAAAACCTTGTCCTTACCCCAGGTTAGTCGCGTAGTGCGAACGTAGGTATCACATAAACTCATAATTTCCAAGCTAAAAAGGGGCTGTTGGCATTATTAGCTTTACTAGAGATTTTTCTAAGGTTAATAATAATCTGTTCAGTGGTAAACCATGTTTTTAACATGGTTAGTCGCGTAGTGTGAACGCGGGGTAAGAGATAAAATCACAAAATTTGAGCGGAACCAGGCGAGTGTGGGTTTACCTTGGCAAACGGATAGAAATCCAAGTATCCACAAGACCCATGTCCATACGTAGGCCATGATGTGTTCAGCGGAAACGAGATAATTTGGCGCTGCAGATTTAATCCGGGTTTGGGTCAGCTCGCTGATTATCACACGGTTGCGAGTTGATGACGAATTGCAATCAAGGGGATGATGACTGGTGAGCGAATAGGATGTGGGGCGGAATTATGCTCAAAATCCGATTGCCGGGTGGGGGGTGAAGGGGAAGGGGGTAAAAGGGAGGGTGGAACACCAAGATCTACCCAACAATGCGAATTGAGTGCTGGTATATAGTGTCACTCTAAGCAGGGAGTTCTTCTTACTAACCAAACATTCATCTCCATAGTTGCAGGTGGGTGTAATTAGCACAGGGTACGAGCGGTGGGCGGAGCTACAGTAGTAATAAGCTCCGAGTAGCACACTGAACTAAAAAGCACATTTGGCACGTTTCTTTTTTCTTTTTTTTTGCTTGTAGCTGAAGATCACCACCTCACTTTTGCAAACCAAGTTTAACAACAATGAATCTTCAAGAATATCGGCACTTTCTTTTGCACCGTAAACAGCAATAACCCAAAATCTTCACTTTTCTTGCACGACCACCAATCACCGAGTCGAAAACCAAATCCGTAATACCAGAGCCACTTTAAGTAATATCCCATGACGTCATCTTTGGAAAGGAATACGCCAGCTGATCATTCACTACCATCATCTCCACCTGTCAACAATACCATTCATTTGCAATAAGTAAAACATTTCAAGGAATATAAGTCAGGTCAATAAAACGCGTACTCAACTGAACAGTGAAATTGATCATTTAAAATTAAAAATCGAGTCCATTGGCAATAGTACACACAATTGCATAGCGCACTATTCACCTTTTGCTTAAAGCCGCACAGAAAACAGGTACGCACCAAAGACCTAGGCCAATAACGCAAAGCTCGTTTTATGTCTACACTTGTACAACACAAATTCATTATCATATAAACACTAAGGTGACAAGTGCTGCCAGCTGCGGGATTCAATTATATGACGAATTTCTAATACAAAAAAATGCAATAAATAAGGCAACGAGCTATAATCAGGCCCAATTCCCCAAACAAAAGTGCCATAAGGACCATTGCAGAAGAAATGAGTATAGGCTTACGTGAATTTTCCATTCATTATCCAGAGTTGCACTAAAAACGGGTACCAGGTAACACTGTATTTGCTCAGCGCAATCCTCTTTTTTTTTATTCTCAAAACCGACGCACCGCTCAGAAGGGCGTTGTGACGTGTAACGTTGTCAAATGTCGACTGTTGATCATAGTCTCGTGTTCGGGGAGTACTAGCCTATCCCAGTACCCGTATCTCTACCCCCGGCCTACCCAAACCTTGTCTGGTAGACTTTTCCCTCCCCTCCCCCTCGCCCTGGCCCAACCTCCCTTCCTCGAGCACCGGAATGAATGGATCCAATTAGGCAAAGCTGCGGAGACCAGAAGGGGAATTTCTCTTTTGCTGGTTGCTAGCCCACCACAAGACGCTAGTCAACGAGGTTCGGTGCCAACACACGCAGAAATGCCTCGTCAGGAATCTTGGGTGCAGAAATGACGGTCAAGGTATTAGAACGAGCCCAGACAGGCGCCCAGGACGCCCTCTAGCAACTCGCCATCCTTTGCCAATGTTTTTTCTCCTTGCATTGCTGAAGTGCGCCCTAAAGAAGGGGGGTGGGTTAGAGAAGAATATCTGCTAGCAGAAATGTAGGGTTGGGCCGTCTCTGCCAAGCGTTGTAGGAAAATGGGTACGCACTAATAGACTGTTCCCATTGCATAATGCGCGATTTGTCTGATACTCAACAGAAAGAAGTTCAGTGGCTCTTACGCAACAATGAAAACGCCCAAGTCAGCAATCTTTACGGTTTGAGGCAGCCGCCAAGATAATTGCGCTTGATAGAACCCCTTTTTGGGGGAATGGAAAGGAGTTATAGGGGTACAAGGGGAGGAAAACATGCGAGAGAAGCTGAAAGACGTTCTAAAAAGATGCTCAAGTGCATTTCCTTTTGGGGCTTTCAAAGTACAGCTCCCGTATTGTTCAGCGATACCCCGGATAAAAGCTGCGCTGCGTGATCAAGATGGCTGGAGAAAACCCTTTTACCCCAATTCTACCCTTTCTGATGTATTAATATTAGGAACGAAAAGGGAGAAAAAAATGGAAAAAAATGCTCGTAGGATCGGAATCTCCACATAGTACTTTCTTTTTGAGATCCAAACTACGGAAAAGTTAATGATTTTGTTCAAGACTTTCATTTGGAAAGAAATTATTTGTACTTATTTGTATTCTCTTAATTCTTGTCTTATTTTTTAAAACAATATCTTTTTCAAGATTTATGTGTCTTTCTTACGTTTTCTTCTGTATTTTTTTCTTTTGAGATGTATCCCAGCCAGGGGAGAGAGAGAACATATACATTTCTCGTTTTTTCGACTTTCAGGCTCACAGAGCGACAGTAAGAGAGTCACACAGAGGGAGAGAGAGTTTGCTGCTATTGATTTTCTTCTCAGGACGTTTTGCGAAAAGCAGTGTACCAGGAAACTTGCCACGTGCCTTGGAGCTCCAGTAGCAAGCCTTTCTGACTTTTTTCTCTCTCTTGCTTTCTCACATGCACACAAAAACGATAACGCTTGTCGCGAAGGACAACGGAACGAGAACTCAAGTTCTGGGCAGAATTTACGACTATAGCCAATTTTCCCGCCCGAAAATGAGAATGATAACAACCGAGCCCTCTGGTGGTGGGGGGTGAGTCCATCATGACACGTTTCCTGAACATAAATCCTTTCCGATGATTTCTCTCTCAGTTTCTTTATCTAAACACGGTTCTCGATACCTAAAGGATGAAATATTCCGTAAATAAGAGACTGGAAAGCATGTCTTTTCTTCCGGAATTTGGCAAGAGCAAGTTGCTAACAATGAATATAAATGTGTTTGAATATGGCGCGCTTTTCCTTGAATTCCAATAGATTTTAATGATGTATTGCTTTTGTGTGCCTTATAATGCGTTGGACTGATTCATTTTCGATTAGTTGTGTACTTATTTTGAAAATTTATGCTCTAATGGCATTCACCATTTTGAAAAGTTTCACTTAAATGAAGCGAAGCGTCTAGAACCTGCCACGTGGTCTAAAACGTTCGATTTTGCCTCTGGGCGTGCAAACGTTTTTTCTCTGATTCCGATTATGAAATCCATAACAATGATGACCAAACCCACGTAGAAGCCAAACACGAACGGTATAACTATCTTTCACGAGTTTGGTCGCATAAGTTTGCCCAAACCCAAACATTTTTATCCATTTTTCTCCAAACAAACACTGTCAAAATAAAAGCGATCGCTTTAACGCTCAGGGGAAAGGTCTAGAACCCGCCGCGTGGCCAAAAACGTTCGATTTTCCGTACAGCAGGCAAACGGCTTTTCCTTCTCTTCCTTTGAACGTTATACGTAACAATGAATCTAAGCACTGTATTTGAACCTCCATAGACAGTGAAGCCCAACACAAACAATGAATTCAAACCACTAAAAGCCTGAAACGGGTGAACGGAATTTTTCTCTCTTCATAGCTACTTTACTTAATGATAGGAGGCGTTTTTAGCGGACCACGTGACCGCTGAAGAAACACACTGGGCGTGGTTTGCTAATTTCTTCTCCTGTAGGTTTTTTCCTTTGCAGTCTTATTGGTGGGGTAGGTTTGCGGGTTGCAGGAAAGGAGAAAAGCCCTGTGTTGCTGACGTCATGCAGGTAAAGGTCAGCGAAACAAACCGGTCAATACGTCCCATACTGGGAACACTCCAAGAAGAGCGAGAAACTGGACCAAAAACTCTGCGTCAAGTACTGCCATTCTAGTGCCCATGTACGGCCTTATCCTGCAGATATTAATGCTTGAAAAACAGTTACCACCTTTTTGCCCCATAGTGGGTTAGGCGTGGCAAGCTTATTTGCCACGGTTTATGGCTTACAAGCCCCAAAACTCCCCTTATCCAATTTCAGCATCACTTGTTCACTCATAAAAGACCTCGATATACTTGTAAGGCCGGACTGGTTATGAATTCTGACTCAGAAGCCCCACATCGCAGCCATTCTTAAATTTCACTCAATCCATATTTGGCTCGGGCGTCCACTACCGTCCAATTCCCGAGTTAGGTTAGCCCACCTAGTGCGACACGTGGGTTGTTGTCTTGTCTGTACTGGGGAGTCTGTAACAACCCCACTAAAAAGATGAGTCAGGGTTAAGGTGGGTTGTCTCTCTATGTGTCTGTGTCTCTTTTTTGGCATTGTTGTTCTGGTTTGGCTTTCCTTTTTGTTTTGTTTTTACGCGGAAGCCACTGAGTCAAGAGCTAAAACTAACTTTTGCGTACAGGAGACAAACAATTTTTCTTTACCGAACGGACGGCCCCGTAAACATAAATCTTTAGACCAAACAACTCATAAACGACCATTAGCACATTCTAGCAATTTTCTGCTTCGTATTTTGTATTTCTGTTTTTACTTTTGTGTTACCTTTATCTTACTTTAGTTTTTCATACTACTAAAAACATACTTAATACTCAAAAATACGTATTAAAATTGTAAGTTTCATTTGTACAATTAACAAAAGTTTTCAAGAGACATTTTTTGAAGGTTGACTGTATTTTAGTATTTGCTTGCTATATGTATTTTATATTGTATTTTTACATTTCTGCTTACTTTCATTTTCATTTAACTTTACTTTTTTTCCTCAGTTCATGTTCGTTTCCATGTAAAGTGTATTTTTTTCTTCTGCTTATTTTTATTTCATGGAAATTTAATTTTTCTTGTATTTCCTTTCATTTAATTTTTATGTACGTTGTATTTCTTACAGTGTTTTCATATTCCATATTTACAATTAGCACAAGTTTAAATGAACATATTTCATTTAATGTCGAATAGCTTTATTGAACATTTGTTTCTATGTATACTTAATGTTTTTACATTTCGGAATATTATTTCTTTTTCATTTAAAATTTTATTTAAATTTAAATGTAAAATGCTATTTATTTTCACCTAAGCTGTTTCTTCAATTTAGCGTAACTTAATCGTTTCATTTACTGTTCTGACTTCTTACCTGCGGGTGAGCTGGGTGCGCATAATCTGGAGTTCATAAATCCTTTAGAGGCCCAACTGGGTTAAATCGAACCGGAGACATCATTAAAGCACTGGAACACGTGTAAATTTCTGCAAGGGTCGGGGTTTTCAGGGGGGCGGAACTGTCCAAATGTGCGAACTTGGTAGTTTAAATAACACACTCATAAAAGGAAAATGGTGTCGTATTCCGAAACAGCGAAAGGAAATTGGCGATCACGAAAACTTCCCGTCTTGGAAAACCGTTTCGCACTAAACCCAAAAGCGATCGCAGCTCAAATTGGAGAAGGAGAAAATGCCGCGGCTGGATGGCTGAAAAGCACAGACTTGACTAGAGTGTGGAAATAGCTGGTGGCATGGCTTGTATGGATGGACGTGTGTGTGTGTGGAGAGAAAGAGAGAGAGAGAGGGGGGAGGAGGAAAATCAACTTCTCTCTTGACAGCAAAGAAGCGCCACGGCGTCCCAACGCCGACTGACGCCGGACGTCTCGCGCTGGGAACGACACAAACGGCCTGGCCAACGCCACAAACGTACAGTCATGAGCAAAAAAAAACTCTGGGAAAGGGGCGTACAGCTCACAGCGTTGGCACCTTTCACCGCGTAAAGCGAGCCTAGCTCACTACGTCACAAGCTTGCTTTCTAAGCCATTAGGGAAGGGGAGGTGCTCAAGGATACCAAGGATTCCTCGTATAAAAAGTAAACTTTATTGTTGTGTAGGCCAATTAA
>JAHZNP010001264.1:0-22650 GCA_020615345.1 Triops cancriformis
GCCATAATAAATAAAGAGGCCGTTTTAATTTTAAAAAATGTATTTAAAATTTAATACAATGAAACTTCCCTCCACCTTGTAAACAAACTCACGTGGTTTCGCGCTCCCAATAGCATTACACCCTTTTATATGTAGCTTGTGTCTGTGACGTCAGCTAGCTTGAGCCGTCTCTAGTGAAAACTGTGACGGGCAACAGTAAAAGGAGTACGATGGATTCCGTTACCGGCCACAGTTTTCAGCCTGCGAACGTGTTGTAACTGTGTCGGGTCGATTTAAGAAAAAAGTAATTTTTGTAAAGTCCTAACATCTTTAAAACATGTTTATCAGAACTATTTATACCATACAATTAATGAAACCGTAAGAATTCGAATGAGCACAATGATCAAGCAATTCTAACGTCGGACCTCCAATTACGCGGGTTCTGACCGATGCTTTTATCATGCATATTAAGTCAAGAGGCTCAACTACATGAAATGAGAATTGTCTTTGGCGGTTTCGATATATGCGGCATAGTTTCACAGCGTAAGCCGAAGTAAAAATTTAGTTCTTATAACATTTTTCCTTGGGGAACCTGGTGCTGCACTTTTCAGCACTGTGCGGGTGCCGCGTATTTCGTTGGGAAGCCGGCGCGGGTTCTCTGACGCCGATCGTGTTTCCGTGGGAAGCGAGCACTAGGAAAGTGCAAGAAAGTGGAGGTTTTGCAGCACCGACTTTTTTGGCGGTGCAGGAGGTTGGGTGCAGTTTGTTTACGCGCGAAACATGAATACGGAAAGCCAACAAGTGCTTACTTATCTTCTTTTAGAAGAAAATGTCATCTTCTAGCCCTAGCAGTGAGAGTGACAATGAAGAATGAATGCGAGAGTGAATGAAGTCAAAATGTTGAAATAAGAAAGTTTCCTCCATGTTTCCTCACAGACAAGCACGGAACCCGCGTGTTTCCTTGGTATGTGTTTTGAACTGCGTTCTAGGAACCAGCACAGTGCTGTGACTGCACGGTTGGGAAACCTGGAGAATTAGTGCAGCACCTAACCCGCACCCAGTTTTCCCAAGGAAAAACGGTATTAGATGGCGATAAAGAAAATAAGATTTGAGCCAATGAAAGGGGAGCTTTCAGTTATTGTAGGAAGAGGGCTTGTGATTGGTCCACTAGGATCATTTGAAAGCTATGGAAGAGACAGTAGCGCCACATTTCAAAACGAACCACCTTTTAACAGGCCACCTTGTTTACTTCTCATTGACGGCTACTTTTAATATTTAAGGATTTTTTTCTACGAAATATTCAGTAATGGCTTTCTCCCCAAGCGGGTTTGACGCAAATCCGTTTGACAGTATAGGATCACAGTAAGTTTTACTTTTTTGCATTCTTTCTTGGGGACTGGCTGATTTAATACACGGACAATTCAATACACGGCAACTTTTTTACTTTGTCTACGCTATATCTGCGTAATATACTATAATTATACATTATTTTTATAAATTGCTTATACACCGCTATATAACAATCAATGATAGCAACAATGACCAACATTATGAAATCAAGTATGTAGACAATGCCAAGCTTAACGAAGACGGCTTTAAAAAGCCATTACGATGCGTAGTTAACATCTATGTTTATCTATAAAAATGCAAGAATAAGTAAACAAATGTGATTTTAGATTAGGTTTATTGTAGACCTACAACTTTGGAAACTTATTTAAATATAGAAAGCCTTATATTTTCCGATTTAACTTATAAAAGTTACCGTGTATTGAATTGTCCGTGTATTGAATCATCTCTCACCCTTCTTTCTTCATCACTCTTGTCCCAAAATTCAGGGTATTTCTTTGGGTGCGAGATGATTCGTATCAGGCCACCTTTCACTAAACTTTTCCTATTCATAGCGGTTGCCGTTCGTATTAGGAAAAATTCGTATTACATCAGAATACTAACATTACTTATGCTAACCTAACTTAACCTGACCTAAATTAATTTAAATTAACTTAAATTAATCTAACTTAACCTAATGCTAATATTCTGACGTGATGCGTATTTTCCCTGATACCAATAGCAAGTGCTACGAATAGGGAAAAATTAGTGAAAGGTGGCCTGATTCGAATCATCCAGTCCCCATTTCTTTAATATGTGGAGTTAATAATGTTCTTTTATGTACGAATTAGGCAACCGCGTTTTAGTATCGATGGTTCCAATTTTCTTGACAGCGACTTTAACGAAAATTTTTATAAATCCGGCCAAAACTTGGAAGCCATGTTGGAACAAGACGAAAAGAACTTTGAGCAGCTCTCCTCCGCTTCCTCAAAAGTATATGATATCAGCTGTTTCTCCAACCCAGTTGTTAAATCTGGAATCACTGTTGGGTAAACGAAAGCGTTTTAGAAGTATCTTCACAAATTGCTCACAACTTGCATTTCTAGAGCCTCAATGCTGGACACAGGAGATGCTTCTTTGCTTGGAAAACACGTCTCCATTGGTGAATATCTTGGAAGGCGCACCAAGCCGTTAGGAGCCTTAGATCATCGCTCTGAAGACAGAGTAATTAATATAAATAAGGCCTTAAAAATAGTCGAACTAACCATTTCTCACTTTAATTTCAAAGCCCAGTTTTGGTTTCCCGGTGCGAAGTCCCAGACGCTATGAAGAAACTCCTTCTGTAGTACAAGAAAGTTTTCCGAATATTACAGATTCCGCATGGATTGACTCCGTTCCGTCCCTTTCCGAGTCCGTCCTCCCTGAATTGAACAGAGCCCCTGCCAAGCAACCGCAGAAGTCTGCCCCGAATCCTCCTCCAACTAATCCCAGTCCTAGTCCATGGATGTCACTGAATTCCTCCAGTGGGAAAGTAGAATCTTGGTTGCAGGGTTCTATTTCTTCCACGGAGAAGTTTCTCAAAAATCTGACACTCGACAGTCCTAGTACCTCGCTTAAACCTCCAGAACAGCTACGTTCTTCTCCAAGCGAAGAATTTCCTAAATCTACATCCGTCCGATCTTCTCCCAAATCGTCTCTGCAATCTGGCGTTTCTTCAACCCGCTCTACGAGTACGGTGCGCCCAAACGACAAGAAATTGGAAGAGCTTCTTCAACCGGATCAATCGTTAAACTTGACGTGGCAATCGGACGAAGTCCATAGTTCGACCAAAAGCGGCTCAGAAGAAGATTCAGATTCCCGACAGGCTGATTTCCGGTCTCAGCAGCCCACACCGCTTCCCACTGAGCCGCTTGAGCCGCTTGCGCAAACTTACAACCAAGATTTGGATTCCATGATCAATCTGTACCGCGACAGCAACGGATCCGACACGCCCGGGCTGGTAGAGAAAGTAAAGAATCACTATTTGGGACAGAACAACAAACCGGTGGCAGCCAAAATGTTGACAGTTGAACCAGTGGAGAAGGAACAGATAAAAAACGCAGCAAAAGAGACTACCCTAGAGAAAACGAAGAAGAGAGCGCCTTCCTTCCCTAATCACAGCACTCCTAATGAGAATAGAGTTTTACCAAGAGTTTCGAACGTGCCAGCAAGGGATTCCGTAAATCCGAGCGTACCACTCCATGACAAAACCAATGAACATGACTGGCTAACGAAAGTACCTAAGCCAATTTCCAAACCCAAGCCTGTGATTCGTTGGCAATCCGATATAGTTAAGCTCGAAAGCAAAAACTCCTGTGTATATTGGAGAGGAACAGCTCTGAACAGTGGAGTGGAACAAGATGTAGTTATTCGGAATGGATCCTATACGGAAGCTATAACCATTTATGCTTACATAAAAGAGAGCCAAGTCTTTCAGGTAACTAATCGTACTACAGCAATATTTTACCGACGAAAAAATTCAGGCTTTCAACTAGGTGGGTGATAACACATGAAACAAATTTAATGATGTTACATTTCAAATTTTATTTCATTTCATTTATCTATCTTTTGTTACCAGCGTAAGGATCTGCTCTTTGCTGGCATTTTTATTGACAAGCTTAATGAAGTAGTACATGACGAGAGGTTGCGTACTGTTGGATTTTACCCCATGTGTTATTATCCGGCCAGTTTAAAAGCTTCCAACATAGAACGTGAAACTGATGTTTCTTTCTTCACCCAAAACAGATTGCGGACTGCAACGGGAAGAATAATTTGAAACTTTTACTGCAACCCAGACAAGAAAAAAGCGTAAAAGTTAAGTTTCTACCAACTGCTGCGCAAGTTTATCAAGAAAAGATTAACTTTTGTCCGAAAGCAGATAAAAGTTCTAATGCGGCACGAATGAAGTTTACGGTAAAGTTTTTATCAAATGAAATTCATCGTGAAAACGGAAAATGTGAATAAAAAGATTATTAGGTGGACTTGAAAGGTTACGCTGCAGACAGCAAAGTTAAATTGCTCCAATCGGACACGATCCAGCTGACACTTGAAAAGTCGCAGCTTAGTGGTTCCATCGTGCTGCAGAACATGGGAACGTCGCCCTCGTTTATCAGACTACTAGGATTTTGGGGTAAAATAACTTCAGACGTATTGAAAATAACCAGATATACTTATTTTTATCTTTAGTTTTAATTGATTTTATAAACTTGATGGATCATGTGGTGTATTTACTGATATTGCAATCTTGTGACGTAGATGAGGAGCATTCGTTGACTGTCAAACATTCGTTGCTGACAATTTACCCATCGCAGATTGTTTTGCGAGCCAAAGAGCAAAAAGTGGTTCAGATTTTGACGCCTTACGAATCCTGGGAAGGACAAATGTTGCACATTGTAGCTGTTTGGGGGGACGAGCCATCTCGACAACAACTGATCTCGTAAAATTTCACGTATTTTTTTATAGTACAGCAGGACTCAGAAGTGTTTCATTTAAGGTTCGTTCGCGACGGGAACAAACCAAACATTCCGCAAAGTCCATTATTAGAAGCCATTGATTTTACGACGCCTTTTGAGGGCGAACTGGAACGCTGTCATTACAAAGAGCTCTGGACATCAACATCCGAAGATGTACTGCACTTTTACCAACATTTGAAAGTCACGCAAGCGACTGTACATCTACCAGTTAACGAGAAAGAAGACTCAGCGTTCCAAACAATGACAGCTGAGCAAACTTTGGCTGTAGCTTTGGAAGAAACTCGGTATGTCATTACTACGACATAAAATTCTTGCTGCATTATTTTAAATATTTTTCTTTCAAATTCTTTCATTTTTTATTTATTTTTCATCAAGTAATTAATTTAATAGTTAGCTTATAACTGAGTTTTCTCCAGGGATACTACTTTTATGTCGGAAATACTGTCTTCGGGAGACTTAATGGGAACTAGGTAATTCGTATTATTAATTTCGTTTCAAATTGTTGCAAAATATCATCTGTGTTATAGGTTATCGAGTTTCAAACGTAATTCAAAAGCTGCAGGAAAAGTGTGTGCTCAGATTAATGTTTTACAATTCCCTGCGACCAAAGTTGGGCAGGTAGTGACATTGAAATTACCGTTGCACAACTGGGCATCGGTAACAAAGAAAGTAAGGTCCTTGTCGTAGACTTCACCTAAGAATGCTAATCGTTTTCTTTGACGTTGTCAGGTGACATTATGCGGACTGGCAACTCCGTTTTTGACTAAACATAGGGACCATTCCATGAAACCTTTGTGTTACGCGAAAATTCCTATTCATTTCTGTCCTGAGAAGAGTGGAACCTTCCAAATGGAGCTGAATATCCAAGCAGAGGATCAGGAAGATGTTATAACTGTTCAGCTCAAGGGCGAAGCTTTTTAGAAATACGTTAGGCAACACTATATCGAATTAAAAATTTTATTATCGAGACCAGATTTCTGTTTGTTTCATTTTCTACGCGACATAACTTAACTTCCTCATTGTATTCGCTTCACTACTTCACTACGCGTTTCATAAATCTTAATTCATGAGTTAACCATATAGCAAAAGACATGGTCATCAAAGCGCCCGCCTGGTGAGAGGCGGCCAAAGGTGTAGGAACGTAGGTCAAGAGTGTCAGGATCCCAAGTGATGCCTATAACACATGTACAGGATATCATGAATAATACATTTGTACCAGACACGTAATCGGATATTTTCTATGAAACTAAAGTTTACCTGAGTCCAAGCCATGGCAGCTAAAGCAGTGGCAGCTATATACGCGCGGGGCGGTAAAGTAGCTCTTCGGGCGTAAAACCAAGTAGCAGTCGCTAAGCACAAGGTAGTGATCCCCTTTAAAAAAGAAATCAAAAGTTAAAAAATCATCAGAAATGAGACTACAGAAACGTGTTTTTTTCAATTAACTTTGTTCCAAATTCAATTAATTTTTGTTTAAAATTAGTCTTCTCGAAAATTCAATTAATTCGTTCAAAATTCGATTACGTTTGTATCTCTTTTTTTAAAAAAAGCATTTCTACCTCAATTCGATGGTCAAACTGAGCTGTTGTGGGATTCTCTGTAATGTTTTTATAAACGGGAGTCAAGGCGAGGAGATCATCTGGAATCCATCGGTCACCCATTTTAGGGAAACTATTATAAACTAATCCGGCATCCAAGCCAGCAACAAAAGCTCCTGGAGAAAGAAGATGAATCCCAGCTGAGACAAAAGATTTCCTTTTACCTGACAAGGCGGTTAAGAAAACAAAACCCTTGGTAGTATGAGCTAATCGACGAACTGTAGTAGCGGCTTTGGTCCAAGGAACTGTTTGAGCCGGGATGAGAAGTCCTAGTGAAGACCACAGCAGTAAGGAATAGAAGACAAACGCGGATGACAAATGTGCGGCTAAACGGTACTGAGAAACTCGTGGAACATCAGAAGGTCCCTGGAATCTTTCCGCTTCTAACCCCGATTTCACCATATACCATCCGAGTAAGCCCTACAAATTTATAACAATTTTAATCAAACCAAGTAAAAATTGTATTATCATTACTTGAAAAGCTAATAAACCACCGAAAATGACTACGCGTTTTTTCAAAGACGGCGTAAGAAAGCCCTTAACCCAGAAATAGGTTGCTGGAAGGAAGTAGGCTGCACCAATTAATCGACCCCACATTCGATGTGAATACTCCATCCACCAAATGAATTTGAATTCCTCAAGGGTCATGCCCTTGTTTTTTCTATGTGTGTAAAGCGAAAAGGGTTTGTTACAAATAGTAGTTAATTTTATTCGATAATGGTATCGTGTAATTACATTTGGTATTCCGGAAATTGCTGATATTTGGAAAATTCGCGCTCCCAGTCTTCTTGGGATAACGGTGGCCTTTCTCCGTAAAGTCGCCAATCAACCATGGAGAGCCCGGATTCCGTGAGACGGGTAACTCCGCCAAGGACTACAGCACCAAAAGCCATCCCGGCACAGCCTCCAAGCCACCAACCGACAGCTTTGGCTCTAGCTGGGTTGACTTCGACCGTGTTAGCTTGAGCATGGGTAGTAATTTGACGGAAAACGTTACGGAGAAACGGACGAGATTTCGGTACTGCTGATGAGAGGTTGAACGGATTAAGTACTGGAGCGACTAATTGATGCGACACCTTAACGACAACATAATAAACGTTTTAATATATTGATAGACTGTACAGAGTGAATAATATTTACCGAACGACGAAGAAGTCGGGTTAAATTGTGCACGAACGCCATTGTACGACTGGCCTCCGAGTACGTGTTACATAAAGCGTGCGAATTTGTTGACAGTTGTCTTGGGTTTTCTCAAAATACTCCAACACCATCTATGAGAAGGAAAATCGAATAGCAAACCGTACAGCAAGGCTACGGTGCACCTAAGCGTGGTATAGGGGAATGACATGCTAAACGGCGTTAGCGATTTTGTCGAAAATACTTAGTATTTCATCAAACAATTTCAACAGTAAAGTTTCGGATTAATATATCTAGTTCTTGTTTTCAAATTTTTCTTAAAAAAGTTATTCGTAAATTTTTATAAATCGTATCAAATTTGAATTATTTTTGGAAAAAGCATTTTTTAATATCGTTTACCTAATTTATTGGCGAAAAGTGAATTCAAACCCGTCGGTTAGTTTTGGACTTACCCACCTACGCGTTTTTTGTATTTCCTAGGTGACAACTCCAACATTAAATGTCGGATTTGAATTCCATTTCTGGTAAAGTAATACTTTTAAGTGGCTCTACTGAACCTTGCGATCGAATGTTTGAAATTTCTTCTCTGCAAAGAAACAAATAATTTGACAAGCTAGCAAACTTAGGGAGGATTTTGTTAAGAAACTCTCGGCGATATGCACTAGATATTATAATCCAAATCTTTACTGTCGAAATACTAAGCAGCTTTGACGAATTCGCTGACGCCGTTTAGCATATGAATCCGCTATATCACGCTTAGGTACTCCGTAGCCTTAATCGAGATTCGGTACATTTGCTCGGAACGTCCTTGTATGCTGCTCCTTACGACGGTCCGAAATTTCTGTATTATCATTAACTTTCTGCAGCAAACCTTGCTTCATATTCGGTAGCATTCCATCTCCCCTCCCCAGTGAAACTTGAAAAAAAGATTTACAAGCGGGACTTTTAGCGTAGAACACGTAGCCTACGTAGGATTACAATTTTGGACTTTTATGTTCAATATTTCTGTTTTTGCTAGCGCAAGGTTCTGCGACGTCTACCGTAATTGGAAAATAATTTTCGTATTTCTTGGTTAACTAATTTTAAACAATAAAGAGAATGTCATTCTTTAAGCGAAAGATACGGAGTCGGAACAATCATTGTTCTTTCCCAATTTTTTTTTACATAGTTTGTATTATTTAGCGAAGCTGCGATTTTTTGCAGTTATTACCTAGGCTTCATTCGTCGGCTATTTTTATTGCGACCTCATTGAATTGCAACTCGACGAGCTTCCATGATCCGATAATTGTACAGGAGAAGGTTTAATCGTGGCCCCTGCGTTAAACTTGGCCAAACGCATTTTTAGCTCTGTTACGTACTATTTTTTACTGTCGTCTAAAGGAAACTGTTCTCCTAACTGCTCTTGCATTTCTGTTAAGTTAGCGTTAATTCTGTTTTATGGTTGTTGAGTTATTTAATTGTAAATATTACGCGCCTGCTAGACTTTGTAAGAAGTATGTATAAAAAGCCATTTTTGGAAAAAAAGTGTGCAAGTTAATAATATTTTCTACATTCTGAAGTTTAGTTTACATATCAGGCTTCTCAGAAGTGTGAAAATTATACAAAACTTGAACAGTATTTATGAGATAAGTTCAAACTCTTAAAAAATTGTGAGTCGTAAAATTTGGCCTAGGCAACGTGGTTTAATTTTCGCTCACTATCCTCAGTGCTTCTCGCGAAGAAACGACCCACTCCCACAGCGGTCGCGCCAGTGGTCTTTCGAATGTTTTTGTCGAATTTATATGTGACTGCTATGTATATATGAAAACATGTTATCTTTATATGACTGCTATTTACTTGACAATGACAATATCTTCTTTATGTGTTACAGTGATTTTGTGTTTGAGAACAAACTTTTTCGGTTGGACTGTTTAGAAATGTGAAATCTTCCGCTTCTGAGTTTAAGCGATAAGCTCTATGAGTACCTAAACCAAAGCAATACACGCAGAATTACTTTAAATTTATTGTTTCCCTTCTTTAACTCGGTTGTTGAATGCGCTAGTAGCCCTTTTCTCAGGTAGGCCAAATTTAGACCACATTTTCAAAGTGCCGATTTTGACGAGGTTCGGGAATATGGCAATAAATAAAAGTTACGGCGACTTTCGATGACACTAATACTCAGATAATGTAGCTAGCATACTTGGGCATCTACTGTAGAGTTTTTTCCCTCTTTGTCTCACTTTTAATATTTATTTTTGAATAAATAAAAATGGTGTGCCAAATTTAGACCTTCTCCTCTATTATTTAGCGAAGCTGCGATTTTCTGCAGTTGTTACCTAGGCTTCATTCGTCAGCTATTTTTATTGCGACTCATTGAATTGTCAACTCGATGAGCTTCCGTGATCCGATAAGAATTGTAGCATTCCAATAAGTCAACTTCAAGCGATATCATTTCCTAGTCGTAATTTCGGTCGATAAGTTCCGTCGTTAATAAAAATACGTCTGGCATTTTGTTAACCTTGCGTATAATCGAGGTGAATAGCCTTAACTCAATAAGGCTGCGCCATAGACGTCACTGGGAATCTTGTTAAGTGAGATGCCAATGCGCGCATCTAATAGTGTGACGTGTGGATTTAGTCCACGTGCATGTAATGGGGACTTGTCCCACGTGTAGAATGTAAGGGTCAGCACGGGATTTCCTGTGCTGACCCAGGGCTTATGTGACATCCTTTTCCGCCGTCGGCCTGGGTTTCTGCAAACTATGCAGCTCCCAGTGCCCGACGGCGGCCTTTAAACACGGCCACCTTGCCCCAGGCAGTGGTCAGTGTGGTCAGTCTTGGGCAGTCGTTGGTTGTGTCTTGTGTCAGAAGAAGAACAATAACGAGTTACCGATACCAAAACTTGTGTCGCCCAATTTATTACGTGACAATTTGGTGGAGATGCGGGGTAGTGCCGAAACACCCGCCAGTTAAAAGTTTTCTAAGTCCTAAAAAGAATTAGCTGTTTTGTGCGGACTCGTTAAGTTTTCTAAGTTCTAAAAGGACTTAGCCGTTTTGTGCGGACTTGTTAAAATTTTCGAAGTCCTAAAAAGACTTAGCTGGTCTCGATACGGACTTGTAATTTTTTGCCTTAAGTAAAACTTTTCTAAGTCCCGGTTGGACTTATATTTTTCGTACTTAATGGATAATACAAGGGAGATCGTGTGCCCAGTGACCACAAGAAGTACCGCTTCCGCTCAGGCACGTGATAGTGGTCCGGCGCCATCCGAAACCGTCTCCGGTTCCCGCGCCGCAAGGTCTGTGCCTTGCCCCGGCTCCCAACCGCCCGCCGCACCAGCTCCGGCTCATCAGCCACCAGCCTCAACGGTCCAACCATCGCCCTCACCGTACGAGCTGCCTCCACCTGCCCACCAGCAGCAAACTACTACCTTCCCCGAGCAGCCTGCCGTTCCTCAGCCTGACCCGAGTAGCCTAATCATCGGAAGCCCCGTCACAGAAACCGAAGTCCCAAAAGACGACCCGTCTGTACCCACCACCCCGGAATCACCGGGGCAACCCAACTTTTCCTCACCAGATCAACCTTACCGTGCTCTACCTACGCGGCTAGGTCTCAACAACTCCGCAAAAACAATGAGTCCTCCACGTTCCGGCTCGGCCGAGAGCATTCGTTGGGCCCGTGAACCAAAGGAATTTTCGGGAGCGTCGAAAGAAGACCCCTTGGTATGGATCCGAGACTACGAAACCATAGTCGATTACAACGGGTGGACAGAGGAGGACAAGTTGTCCTTCATTGCGACTTACCTGACTGGTTCGGCGAGAAGCTGGTTCGACCGCCAATATAAGCGTGGTGAAAGCCCGGCAAACACCTGGGCTGAACTGGTAGACCACTTCCACCAGCGTTTTATTCGCTTAGATCGCCGTCGATACTTGAAGGATAAAGTACGGCGTCGGTACCAACTTCCCGATGAAACCGTGGAAGACTACTGCTATGCAGTATTGGACTTATGCGACCAGATCGACCTTAACATGCCGGAGGAAGATAGGATTGAGCACCTGAATTATGGCCTCAAGCCGAGTCTAACAGAAAAGCTGAACTTGTACAGGATCAAGACCGCGGAGCAGTTTATTGAAGACGCTGCTGCCGTTGCTTATGCGAAGGAACAAGCCCTTCAATCTAACTGGTCATGTCACACTGCTAAGCCGAAGAGTAGCAGCGACACGGAAGATGAGGAACCTACCACTTCAAAAAAGAAAGCGGTTTCAGTTAACACTGTTAATATAATAGAGTCCTGTAGTGAAGTGGCTAAGTTGGCAGCGCAAATGGCGGAATTCTCTAAACACCTCGGTGGGTTACTCGAAGAGCTGCGCCCTAAAGGTAAGGTTGGCCAAAATCCCCCCTCTTACACTCGTTCGCATGACGCCCAGCCTGTCTGCCATGCATGCGGCAGACGAGGCCACATTGCTCGGTTTTGTCGCAACCCCCGAAGTGATTCCCCCGATCGGGGATATTCAGGGAGGGACAATGAGTATAACTCGTCACAAAATCAGACTCCCATGAGAAGGGATTATTCCCATAATGATTACCACCCAATACCGCCCGGTGACCGGGGTTATTCAAGAGATCCTGATTCGTTTCGGTCGAGGCAACACGAATTTCAATCGCGCTCGCCAAGTCCCGCGATTGACCAAAGTAATAGAGTCAGTTTTGCCCCTAATCAAGCGAATGAAGCCCCACAGGCATAGCTACCGGAGCAGGGGAATTGCCCCACCTTTGTGGTAATTCCTTTATTGTTAATAGACTGCACCAATTTGATCCGAGAGAAAGTAAATTGTAACGGGGTAGAAACTTTTGCACTTTTGGATACGGGGGCCGCAATAAGTGTCTTATCGGGAGCTTGGGTTAAAGAAAATGGGTTCGATGTAGAACCGTGGGAAGGGTTGGACATTTTGGTAGCTAACGGGGGGTCAATTAAAGCTATAGGAGGTTTGGTAGTCACGTTAACGCTTTTAGACAAAGAGGTTAATACCATGGCAATTGTCATTGACACAGACATTGTAGATTTCATTATTGGGAATGATTTGCTAAAACAGTTGGGAAGAGTTACTTTTGAATACAGGCCTGAGGGCCCTAGGTTAGTTGGAAACGAACCAGTGGTCCAACAACGTTTGCACGTTAGTACCATTGCTAATTCTAATGAAAGTCGGGTTTTAACATTAGGCAAGGTAAGCCAGGGAAATCAAGAATGTGAACAGGGGAAGGAAACAGTCGGTATATGTGAAATTGTCGAGGAAGCGCATAAAAGTTCTCAAGAGGTGTCGGTAACGACGGAAGATGTATTTGTTGAATTAGGAGCTATAGAGATAAATGAGGGGAAGTCCGACAAGAAAGAGGGAACATTTAAGCTTATAAGTGAGGCCGGCGTTTCTATTTCCCCTAATTCCGCCAAAGCGATTGCATTGAAGGTTATACCCGTAGGGAAACAGACAGAAATTGAAGAGGCAGAACTTGTGACTGAGCCTAGGAAGACTGTACTAGGGAAAACGGGAGTCAGCATAGGCCACGCGCTTGTTGTCGCTACGCGTGGAACAGTTAACACGATGGTAGTTTACTTCACGGATAAACCCCAATGGGTTTTCGCAGGCACCACTCTTGGTATAGCCACCAGTAAACCCTTCCAAGAGGCTAGTACTAGCCAAGAGAGTACTAATCAAATCGATTTGGAGGCTTTGGATAGATGTTTTCCGCAAAGTTTGGAAGACCCCCAAACCGACGCTCTTGGACGAATTTTGAGGAAGCACCTTAAGTGCTTCGCCACTGACAATAAAGAATTAGGGAGCAGTAGCGCCATAAAACATTCCATTGACACGGGACAAGCTAAGCCTATTTCGCAGCCTCCCTACAGGAGTGCCTACCGCGAGAGGGATCTGATCAAGGAACAAGTCGAGGAAATGCTCGACGCTGAGGTGATAGAACCTTCGTTTAGCCCATGGGCCTCATCCGTGGTGCTTGTGAAAAAGAAGGACTTAACGGAGCGACGAAAAAAGAAACCGCCCGATAAACGATTCTTGTTAAATTGTGCTTTTTCTGCTTAACTACCCTAACCACCTCATCATGGCCAATCTTACGTATGGACCTGCAAGTACCCACGCCTGCAAGTACCCTACTCCGGATCCCGGAATAAGCCGAACAAAGAAAAATTGAAATTGGTAACCCGTTCAAATCTACTAACAGCATGGCCCAAAGTTTTTTAAATTAATTTCCCAATCTATGATGTTTCCCGTTTTCATTTTCCCAAGTGATTTATGTAACCCAGTCATTATGTAATCCTTTCCTCAAGCGGGACGCTTGGGTCCTGTGGGGGGGCTATGTGACGTGTGGGTTTAGTCCACGTGCATGTAATGGGGACTTGTCCCACGTGTAGAATGTAAGGGTCAGCACGGGATTTCCTGTGCTGACCCGGGGCTTATGTGACATCCTTTTCCGCCGTCGGCCTGGGTTTCTGCAAACTATGCAGCTCCCAGTGCCCGACGGCGGCCTTTAAATGCGGCCACCTTGCCCCAGGCAGTGGTCAGTGTGGTCAGTCTTGGGCAGTCGTTGGTTGTGTCTTGTGTTAGAAGAAGAACAATAAACGAGTTACCGCTACCAAAACTTGTGTCGCCCAATTTATTACGTGACAATAGCGCGTTCCATTGGCTACACTGAGTGGTGCAAGAGTAGCTACACTAGAACTGGAATGACGTCATTACGGTGTAAGACGACTACACTACACTGACACCCTACACCGAGAAAAAAGTCAGTGTCATAGCGCGTTCCATTGGCTATACTGAGTGTAGGTTTTCTTACACCAATGTAGATTTGCGTGTCCCATTGGGTTGTCAGGCACCAGTGCAGCTGTGCTGATGCGTCCCATTGGGCCCGCGGCAAACGCGCTGTGCTATGCACGAGTCTAACAAGTGAACCAACGCCCCACAGCACGAAACGACTACGGTGCACGCACTAATCTAGACTTTGCTTAACTGTGCGGTTTAGGAAATAAAGAGCGTTTTCGTGACTGAAAGAGTGTTGGACATTTTGTTTGATAGCATGCAGAATCTAACCTTTCCTAGATGTACCTTCTCAAGTTTATATTGCTTAATTCCGGCATTCATATTTTGCATAGTACTCGCCCAAGTGCAGGGAGGTGAGTCATAGTGAAACCATCGAAATTGTCTTCTTATCTCTCACCACTTCCTTCTGATGATTTACTGTAGTCGTATACTTACATATCTTTTTGTATTTCCAACTCTCCAGTGAATAGATGCACTCATGAAACCTATACGGGAATTTTCAGAGTTAAAGAAAGTTATACTTGCCCGAAATCTGATGACCCGGAAGACTTCATTCATTGCTGTGGTAGCAGTGACGAAAAAAAATGCTGCAAAAACCTTTTTGGTATGGACGATGAAGATATGGAATTTATCCAGAACAAGTATACAATTGAAAAGAACCCAGTTCTTTACTTTTTCATGGATAGTAACAAAAAGGCTGGTGATCCTTCAGACATCAATATACTGACGATGAAGCCGTCGGTCTTCTCGGAGAAAAGTACATGAAAACGTAGAAAATTCCTCACCGTCCTCTTGGGTAGTTACGTACCTCACTTACTGGCATGCTTCCGAACTCGCGTTTCACACTACTCGATATTTCCGCGGGAAAGTTGGGAAGTCCATTTAGCTGAAAAACGTAATGTAACAGATGTTGTATAAGACAGATGCCGCGTTTTGCAGGGCTAACTGAGATCAAGGAAAGCTATGTGTTTACAAGTTGACATGTCATATTTTTGTGTGTGTGTGATCCTTGCATTCAGTTTTGTCACATTTTAAAAGTTTTAGGGAATATTTCCATACATCAGTCACCTCACTGTCACATGCAACACACTCCGCAAGTAAAAGCCAACGAAATCATTTTAACGTAGCCATTTCGTTTAGCCCATACTTTCAAAATTAACAGTGAATCAGACACCTTCGTGAAGTAATTTAGAAGATCAAGAGTGTTTATCCAGAAGGAAACAGTTTTGTGATACGATTCAGTATTTTTACTTCTTCATTTTTAGTCTTGCCATCATTATTGCCGCTGTCGTCGGTTGTATTGGCTTTATAGTCGTGGCTTGCTTACTTTGCTGCTTCTTTTGCTCCTGCTGCTTGCTGTACAAGCGTCGTCACGGCGGGGCAGTTTACCAAGGTAGAATTTCTTACACAAAATTATATATTTCTCTAAGATTAGTTGTTTTGTCTTATGAATTACGCGCAATTGCCAATATAGTATTTTAGATATATATTTTTGGCAAAGCGTTCGTCGGTAGCCAGTATTTCTAAAGTAAATTTAACTCTAATAGACTTGTGTTTATATTTTTATTTAATTATGCATGTAATATTTAGCATTTATTTATACTTGCTTTATTATTATTAATATTATTATTCATTGCAACAAATAAGGCAGTAAAGCCTCTTTGAAAGTAAAAAAGAAGAACGGGAATTTCCTAGTCGTTAGCATGGTATTCAAACTTGATACGATTCATATTTCTTATGTGGTATTATATCAAACAGTATTATTTTAATATGTATTTTATTTTAATAAATATTTTATTTATGACTTTTTCCACTTCATAAGCAATTCATTTGCCTATTTAGCTTTTGTGTAGGAAAAAAAGTTCTCCAGCCGACAGCTTCAAATGCACACTTTCTTAAACAATTTTTAAACTAAAATTGTCTCTTTTATATGTGCAGCCGCTTCTCAAAATGCAACGGCGACCACAGCACCCGGACTTGGGTCATACCCTAGGCAACCGAATGCCAACCCAAGTCAACCCTATTACCCCGGGGCGCAACCCTCCTACCCTGGGGCGCAGCCTAGCTATGGTTATGACGCCCAAGGGAACGTTGCCGTGCCTCTACAACCAATGGTAATTCAATTCATTACAAAAAGTCCTGAGACATGAATTAACGTTTTGTTGTGTTGGTTTGTTGCAAATCACAAAGAACGCCTCGAAACAGTAAACGACAGTGCACCGGAAATGACCGCCGTATAAACAGAATGATTAGTGGAATTATGATCTTTTCGCGTTTCCGTCAAACTACAAAGAATTAAGGACCAGATTCCCTGCCAGATTTAAGGACGAAACCTCTTCACACAACAAGGAATTCTCTTCATGACACTGACTGCCGTGCTGCTGCTTAAAAGATTAAGGTTCAGAGCTCAGTGATACTTTTTACTTTCACGAAAACATTTTATGACGACCAGTGACAATAAAACGACGAGTAGATTAGAAAGGGATAAGACTCTTGAATGTATTAAACAATTAAGTATTTTCAAGTTAACATTTTTGCGTACTGTGTGGAAATCGTTTGCCTTTTCTAGATAACGATAGGTTACATTTTGTGTCAAATGTTTTGCTACTCTTACAACTGTTAAGTCGGATGCTCTGCGTTCGCTTTATGCAAAAGTTCATGTGTCCTGGCGAAGCCGATATTGAAATTCCTATAAAGGGCAGGAAATCTAATCTTTTATAAACACGTTGCATGCGCACATTTTTTTAAAATAGTATTGTACCAAACGTAAATCGCAAATATTGTAAGTTGAGCCTACAGGAATCAAACCCTGTTCTTGACCATTTTTTCACCGTACCTTTACAAGTACAAAGCTGAATCTGAATTGTTTTGCACGAAAGTTTTAACAAAACTAAGATAGTACAATAAAAAACACGTTTAAGTCGAATCCCGTTGGATTCGAACTTTCACCAGACTTTGAATCCCGTCCTATTACATCGTTATTCAAAATGATTTGAAGTCGAGCCCATTGGAATGTCAAGTTTTCATGCAAAGTAGATGTGCTTTAGAGAAAATCCCGTTTTCCGACCAAAAACTGTAAATTTAACACACCCATAAAGATTTTATATAAAGACTCGTTTAACCGTCGATAAAGATATTAAATAAAGATTTAACCGTCGATAAAGATTTAACCGTCGATAGATATTAAATAAAGATTTTCATCGTAAATTGCTTCGAAAAGATTCGAACACATTACAAATAAATAAACAAAGAAAAGAAAAAAATTAAAAAGGGAAACGCATTATATAGAGTACTACCGTACTCTATAGATATTGAATATTTGGGGCACTGTTTCTGTTATTACTACACTATAATATAGAAATTCTCCTACCCGCCCTATGCGAGATGGACTTATGCCAGATGTATTCCTATTTTCGTCGAAACAATTTCATGCTCGAAAGGAAAGTTTTATTTGCTAGGCAAGCAGAGTACAACTCCAAAACGAAGATAAACAAACCCATCTTAAAGCTTCTGAAGCTTTTCAATGCCTTTAAATGCTTTACAAGCTTCTTCTGCGACACATTTTAGTCTTTCAGCTGCTCGTAGAGCTTAGGCACGTAGTCGTCCCATTCAGCTTGGTAAAAGTTCACAGCAACAGGATTGCCCAAGTTGTACTTCTTCGCGAAGTTGCGAATAGAGAATTTCGGTCGATGAGAAGACGTACTGAATTTGAAAAAGACACCAATTGGTAACCAACATCGGCAAACTAAGATTATAACGGAATTTGTACTTTCTGGAAGCGCGTGGTTCATCAGGATTTAGCGGTTGGGGTTGTTGGTACAGCAAAAAGACGTAACGATGAAGACTGGTGCCTTGTGGAGGTCCAGATCCGACGTAATCAGCCAAAACTTCTCCTTTGGAGATGTCCAAGTCTTCTCCTGGAATATTAACTACCAGCCAATGAAGCCATTCACGGAATTTGGGATCTTTACGCGACGGAGCGTCGGGATCTTCAAGGAAAATTTTTTCCATTAATGGTCTCGTTCGATTATAAAGTAAAAGACAGCACAGCTATTTGACGTTTAGTTTTACCAGTCATGCAAAGAGTATAAAGGACACCAGGTTGACTATTAAAAGTGATCTTGGGTGGGTTCTTCACTTGCGTAGGTGTCAATTCGTTCCCCAAGTTCACTTCATTGTTCTCGTATTGAACCTAGGTTAATAAGACAGTGAGGAAACACAGCACACTGCTTGCCAATCAAAAGAATTATATATTACTTTCAACGTTTCAGTCGGAAGCGAGTCGAGGACGTCGGGCACTATTTCGTGCTTATCCATACCGGTAGCCGATGCAAAATACCGCTGAGAAACCTAACAAGTAGTGAATGAAAATCTGGAGAGCTGCATCAGCATTTTCAAGTCACGTGCCTTTATAATTGTTTCCTTATCATATTTTAATGTGCAAAAAGAAAGCAGATATGATAACAGTCAAGATAATAATCGAATACTATAACAACTTGAGTTGAACTACTTTAAAGATTCAAGAAAATTGGGCAAATCGAGAATAAACTATACCCAGTGGGGTGAAACACTGAACAAAACGAGACAAAGATAGTACATTCTTGTTAAACTAGCGAAAACACATACGGGAAGTACAAGTCCTGTTTTGTAGCTTTGGAGCAAGTTGTTGCGCGTACACTGGCTACTAACGTGCTGCGATGAATCTAAACGTTGTACTGCAGCTGACACATTCGAGAAGCGTCTACCGAACGTTCCGTTAGAAACGACAGTCTTGCGACAACTTTTCGAGACGTACAAAAAATCGTTCCCTGCAGCTTTGAGCACTTTCGTGGCTAAGTAGTTGCACAGCATACTTTTTCTCCTTGCCGAGCTCAAAGCTTACAAATGTATTACGATACACCGGATATTTTAACCCTTTAACGCTTTACGAAGCATCCGTTAGCTGGAGTTGTATTCGCGAAGTTGGACACCAATTTAAATTTTCCCCAATGACGACCAGAACCAAATTCTCTATGAAGCTCAGTTAGCTCAATCTTCACAAGCAAAACTGTGAAAGTGCCCTTGTATGACTTGTTTGACTGTCCCGAAGGAGACTATAGTTTGATTTAACTTGAGTACAGTGTCAATTCGCGTTTAACAGTTCTTTTCCCATCTACTTTAATATCGTTGCCTTTTAAGTTGATTTCGGTCGAATAAGCCAAGAATATTAAACTACAATGCAAATTTTTCCGCAATAGCATTCTTTGTATTCACACTTGGCTCCACACACAATATCTTACAAGCTATTAGAGACAAGTTTGTCTTCCATAGAATCAGGATTGGCCTCGACTTCTTTTTGGTTTCCTTCTTTGCGAAAAGAGTCCGGTTCATCCCAGACTTCCTCATTTAGACACAAACTCGTCAAACTAACCGTACTGTTGGAAAACATAGGTTTGCAAGTTTCCAAATGAGGTTCAAATTCTTCTCCCCAACTCGCTAATCGCCGGAAACTCGTTCGGTCCGATTTCAATAAGCCTTGGCGGCGCACAATTCTCGGTGGTGAATGAGACACGGATCGACATTTAACGTGGAAGTTAACTGGTCTTTCACGTTCTTCACTGACCGAACGCAAGTTTTCCCCAGCGCCCACGTCGTCCTTTTTGTCCACGCGGGACAAACGCGGCGAATTGCACACCTGAACTGCGGGCGTTGCGTTGTTGCTGGTATGGACCGCTGACGCGGTTTGTTGTGTAGTGGAAGCGTTTGACGCTTGGGTCTTGGCTTTTTGGTGAGTATCGATGAGATCACACGCTTTGCCCAGCATGACTAGGTTGTTGAGCACGCGGAACGAGGTTAACGCACAATAACCTACAATTAGCAGAATCACAGACGCCCAGTCTTCTATTCGACACGACTGGAACAGGATTCGCGACAATAAAACGCTCAACGGGATAGGAATGAAACCCATTCGCCTGGCTACTAAATCTGCATGATCCGTAAAAGCCTACCAAAAGGTACACAAGTATTAAAAGACAATAAGTAAATGACGCCGGCTCTTTTAAAAATACAAATAATAGAAATCTTAATCAACGACCGATTAGATGAAGAACTACGAAAAACTAATTAAATAAACATAATAAATAAATAAATATTTGTTCAAACTACGTTATACGTTATACATTATTTTTAGGATGCATTACGCCAAGTTACTTGCATAAATTAAATAAATAAATTTACATGTTTCTGCTTAGTCTGGGCCAAATCGTAGGCTAAGCTTAAGGTGTAATCGCGGTATATTTCTGCCGGGAATTCGTTGAACCGGGTAACGAAGGCGTGTTTCGTCCAATCGACGAGAATTTCCGAGCCAAGGACCATCAGACAGTCTGGGAAAAGGACCCAAAATCTTTCCTCTTTCCATGCGTACTCTTTCATGGTTTGCAGGACAACGACGAAGAGTAAAATGAACAGGTGGAACCTTTCGCGAACATCGGAGCAAGATAACTGATAGAGGTTATTCTTGTCGAACTTCTTAAAAACGCTGCCTTTGAGTTCTACAAACTAAACACAGATTCACGTTATTTCCAACGCAATCTAAACTAAGGGGATTTTTACATTATTGGACATCATAATCGTGAGCAAAGCTTTGTTGCTGGAATTGATGGCGACGTTGAGCGTTGTAGCTTGTAAAAGTACCAACAACGTATGAAGAACTAGTAAAAAAAGATGTAATAAAACGCTCGATACATGGTAGCTTTGACTTACGGACGTAAGTTAAGGCAAGAAATAGATGTGGTAGGACACCCAGGTGCTCTCTTTTGCGTCCGCGGGGCTCTGTAGCAGTCCAAAACAATGAATCAACCGTATCTTGACCAAAAGAAGAAAAAAGCCGGTCCGCAACCTATTCCAAATACGAAAACTAGTATTGATACTCTTTTTTAAAATATTGTTAGTTATACTTCTAGCATGTTATAAAACAAGTAAAGCTTGATAACAGACTGGGACTTAATCATATGGTATATCATGGAGGTATCCACATACGAGAGGAGTAAGGAACACGTGATAATAATAAATCCCTTGAGAAGATCGACAATCTCGGCTGGTCGGAGTATTCGCAAGCTTTTGTACCGTTCTGGCCTAAAAAAAAGCGAAGCAAAAATTTCATGAGTATATCGAAACGTACTTCCACTAGGGTGCGCAAGTCCTGTTTCTTGTCTACTTCAATTCATGACAATCGACTTGTGTTCTCCGAGACGGCAATGTTTCCTTCACACATTACGTTCGAATACTATATACTTACCATAAAAGCTTGCAAAGAGGCCGAGTGAGTAAAGCCCATGTGGCTAAGATGCAACGCAATGGAAGAAAGGTGTAAATAAACAAGAGCGAATCGGTGCATTGAAAGAAACCATAGGCCATAAATTTTTCCAATTCGCGGGGAATTTTCATGAAAGCGTAGACTTTCTCCCGACGCGCAGTATAGCGTTCTTCATCATGCTCCAGCAAGTATCCTCGAGTTATTTCATCCGTGAAAAACTTGCGAAAAGATCCCATTTTCACAGCCGCTGAAACGGCAACAAGAGAGACACATCCAACGTGGAAGGAGCAAAACAAAAACAAGTAGCCGCAGTATCGATTCTAAGCTATTGAAATCGGTTCAACATGGTCTCAGGGCCAAGTTACATACCGTTTAGCACATCGGTCCGCCCACGGTTAAGAATTAGCTAAAACGGTTGACAGGAAGACATCTAAAAAGTATCTAAACTCCCTCGATTGCCGGATCGATTGCCGGATCTCTCGATTACCGGATCGACTGACCGATCGATTGCCGGACCTCCAATTCAACTCGGTCTCAGAGCAAAGTTAAATTCGGTTTAGCACATCGAGCCGCCCACTGTTTCAGAGTTAGTACAGACGGTCTAACTTAAGAAGGACCAATGAAAGCTAGGGTTACGTCACGAACCCAAAGCCTCGTTGGTCAATTGCTCGAAAAGTCACGTGACTTTGTTTACAAGATGGAGGGTATTTTTAATTTAATTAAATTTTAAATACATTTTTTTAAATTAAACGGCTTGTTTATTATTATGACTATAACATTTTCAGGTAGAATATTTCCTTCCAAATAAAGGAAAGATGCGTTTCGAAACATCAAACGTGGCTGCGTTTTCAATACAATTATAATTGTTTTATTAATAAAATATTTATTTCCAAATCAAACTAGATTCGTCTTGCATTCGCCCTTTCCACGAACATACCCAAACAATTTTGGTCCCAAATTGGTAAAGGGAGAGAAGCTAACCCAACAGTTTCTTTGAAATA
>JAHZNP010001265.1:0-22640 GCA_020615345.1 Triops cancriformis
CACAAGCTTGGTCTAGCGCCCTATGCTTTTTTATACAAGATAACTAGACTCTTTTGTGGCTCTAATGTCAATTTTAGTCATATTATGAGTTCCCGCCCTACTACAAATTTAGCGCCCTAAAGTTAGTTTGGCGCCCTTAATTTGGAAAATTTTGGTACGCACGTGCGTACTGTGCGTAATTCTAGTTACGCCACTGCTCAGCCCCCTTCTTTCGAAGGGAAAAGTTAGGTTGACCCCGGAAAGGCCATTGATTTCCCCTCCCTCTCTTAGGACACACTTAGTACACCCTTACGCCCTTCATACCTCAGTGGAAATAGGCCCTAACAGCCCGCAAGTGCATGTCTGCGAACAGCACTACGAATCACTAAGGCATGTGAAACCAAACCACGAACAGCTCACTGGGTCCGGCCTTGTTATGAATTTCGCCTGTGGTTTGTGCTCGATAAGTTTCGCTATAATACGTTAAGGCCACGGGGGAGCTAAGTGATTATGGACAAATAGCATTGGGAACACTTGCTGACGATAATTCCAAAACGGCTAGTCCGATTATTATGATTTAAGCTCCAAATAAATTCTTCAGGAAATCTAGAGTGTTTTGACGAAGAGTTTTTTCCAAAAAAGCCCTTTTAAACCGTTCAAAACGAAGCGTAAAATTTGCTGCTTTTTACTGAAGAAGAAATAAATTAAAATCGCTTCGTTAAAACATTGAGGATTTTTTTCTTAAAATTTGCACGTAAAAACTAGTACAATCCGAGTTGTCATTTGGCCGCTATCATTAGCAGAATTTTTGCAAATAATCTAAATATTTCCTGAGAAATTGTGCTGCCCGCACTTTGCAGTGCGGGAAACATGGGAAGGTGGTAGCCAGCGCTGCTGGAAGAAAAAAGGCATGCGTGTGACGACAGTCCTGCGACAGTCACACGTTCATAGGCGGGGGGCATGCTTCAGGCATTTCGTAAATATATTTTTCGAGGGATAGCTGGATTTTGGTCCAAAGAAGCTTGGAGCTTGGATGCGCAGTGTGCGGCGCATGCTCCGCCTTCCTGGACCAAAACAATAGCAAACCTCACGAGTGTTGTGATCGTGCTTCAACGTTTGTGTAATGTTTGTGCTTCTTTTCAAGGCGAAAATAAAATTTATTGAGTGGAAATTTGTGTGTAATTGTGGCATAAATTCGACACAGTACGAGTCGTCCCAGTGTTGAATGTGTCTTTTGTTTCTTGTTGTGGCTATTACTTGACAATTAGTGTGTGCTGCAAAAGTTGATGCGTTATGAAGAGAAAAGGAGAAGATCCAGTACAATGTTTTCATTGCAATGTTTAGTTCCTTATTTTCATATAACGTGTATACACGCAAGTTAATTTGACCCAAAAAGTGTATTTCTCAGCGTTTTCTTTGTGTTTTGTGACGTAGTTATCACAGTTGGCTTGTAGTTTCTTATGAAATACAGAACTGAAGTGTACTGTCGTGTCTTCTGTAGAATGTTTTCAGATTTACGTATGAAACAAACGCCAAACCTGCTCTGGACTATAGCGTCCAAAAAGAGACTCGTAGGTTATACGAAATGTTTGTGTTTTGCTTTAGGCTACTTCTGATCTGACATGTTCAAAATATATACTTGTGTTTTTCTCTTTCTCTACTATCCATTATCTTGTTTTATTCGACCTAAGTTGAAAAGTAAACCTTTGTGCAAGCAAGTTCGAAGCACAGAACATGTTCTAAAGTCTGCCAGAGCACAAGTCAAAACGCCACGTGAGCCTTACAAAGGTACGTAGGAGAAAAACGACAAGAAACGTAAAACTAGCCTTAGTTATATTCCTGTTATACATCTTTTACTGTTTCAAACCTTGAGTTATTACATTTACAGTATTAGAACAACATTTTTCTAGTGTGACTGTTTTTGCTTCATTGATGCTGGGCCGTTTCACTGTGATAATGTTATCTTTAGAAGTTTTATCCTCGCGCCGCGTTACACGGCGCAAATTGAGCTGTAACTACTCAAAGAATTTTTTTGCAAATAGTTTTAATCATTTTTCGTGTTCCTGTATGTATTGGAATTCGTCGACATTGTCTGTTTCGTATTTGCTATGCCGTCCAGATGCATCCAGACTTGCGCCTTTTGGTGGATCTATCCATCTCCCAAGCACGAGCGCTTGAGACGGCGCTACAAGCCCTTCAACAGGAAGGAAATAACCGGCGCTCGCATGCTGAGGCTCGCGTTAGCCAGCGAGGCCACGAAGCACTTGCGAGCAGGCCGGCCAGGAGCGCGCGCTCGTCTGCCGGGAACACGGGTAACCCGTATCGCTGGACTGAGTTGCGGGAAGGGCAGCATCGGGGATCATCTGGCCGTCACCCTCACCCTTCACCCCGTCCTCCATTCCACGCCACAATTGTCTACCCTTCCCAACGCCGACGCTAAAGGAGAAGGACCCGCGAAGTTGCACTAAATAATTACGTGCAACAAGTAGGCCATCACCTTTCGGCGTCCGGCTCCCCTATTCCCATACAAATGGCGAATTCTCAATTCCTCCTTCCTTTCCTGGAAAACAGGAATTCTGCACCTCTCTGTACTCCACTTAGGAACCTTCGCCTCACCCCCTCCGAACCTGATCCGCGGCCCCAGCCCTCACCGCAAGACCAAGCGACAGTTCCAGAACAGCAACAAAAACAACAACAGCTATGAGTGCTAAAAAAGTTAATTTCTTTGTTTTATGCTGTGGTAAACACAGTTTGATTGTCGTTCTTGTATGAAATACAGAACTGAAATGTACTGTCTTGTCTTTTGTAGCGCATTTTGAGGTTTACACTTCTTACTCTGAAAACAGTACTTGTAAAGAAAAGCATTTGTACCCTAGTTTTTTATTCACGTCCTCAACCTTCTAAAGGTCTTTGCATCATCGTGGCCAAAGTATGAACCAATTTCTAGTATCAGAATAAAAATAATAAATAAAGAGTGAATGTAGTAAAAAAGGTAAAATGAGATAATGTGTATTCGGAGCTTGTTTACATCACCGGTCACTTCAAACTCCCGCGCGCTAGTCACGTTGCGCCACCTGGTCTTTGTTACCGAAACAAGCTTCACTGGTAAGTCGTGAAAAAAGAAAAAAACAAGTGCGTTTGGGGTGCCATCTATGCGGATTTTCTAGGTACCAACCTTAGCTCCCCCCATGGCCTTAAGTTGAACTTTTGTTATTTTTTTTTATATTTTATACGTATATTTATACTTGAGATCTTTGTTTCTAAACGCAAACCGTCCAAGAATTTTATTACATAATACTTACCCAAACCTATACGAAGTGCGCAGATTTAGTTTTGCCCGGGAGTGAAAGTAGCAATTAACATATTTTTAAAAAAAATTGTATTCATGAGATTATAAAACACTCGTGTTTTCAGTTAAATGACTAGTAATTTTATTCACGAGCAAATTTTGCGAACAACCTGTTCATTACATTTTTTTGGTACGGGAAGCTTGGGGAAGAAAAGTTAAAGAAATTTTTTAGCTTCTATAAACATTGGGTTTTGCAGAAAAAAATATACATATTAATATATGACGAAGCCAAATTTCTTGACTAATATTTTGTCATAGCCCCATTATTTTCCACACAAGCCTCCAATCTCCTCGGCATTGTGGAAGCAAGAGAAATGCAATACTGAGGGTCATTGGTTAACTCCCAAACATGGGTCACTTCTCACCAGAGCTCATCTTTGTTTCTTACTGTTTGAATCTGAGAATTTGAACGAGTAACAGTAAATATATTTTTAATTTTTTACGTTGATAACCTTCGTTGATCTCCCGCTTTAACACGGCCCAGGCTTTTCTATCGGATTAAGGTCTGGTGACCTCGGAGGGTGAGAGAGGAGCTTCACTCCTTCTGACCTTAGCCAGTTCATGACTCCGCGGGCTTTATGGGCGGGCGCGTTGTCCTATTGGTAAACTAAATTATCGCCCAGTGCTTCCTTCATAATAGGCAGTTAGCGCTCAAGGATGTCGCAATACGCCTTGCCATTAAATCTTCCGTCAATCCTGATGAGAGGGCTTAGGCCTGTGGTTGTCGAAAACCACGCAAATGCGGAAACGGAGAATCTTCCGCTTCGGCAGGCATCCCGAAAAAACCTCTCGTCCAGACGTTGATTTTTCTAAGTTAGAGAATTAGGAAAAAATTAAAAAGTAGCGTAACATTATTTACTTCTCGATAAACAAGGGCAGGTCTGCTTGAGACACTGGAAATAGTAGTCTCGTCCGAAAAGACTACCGTTGCACAGTAATCGAAATTCTCGTTCTTGTACGCATTGCAGAAATTAAGTTTTTCGGATGGCTTGAATTTTTTAGCGGGCCTTCGCGAACGAATTCCGGCCGCGATAAGGATGCGAGATCCAGTGCTGAAAGAGCAATCCACACTAGAAATGTCCAACGCCTTCCTCATGGTCTTGGTAAGGAATGCATGGGCAGTTGCTAGAAGGATTTCTTTGCCCTCATCGCTCACAATTTGGGGACGGCCAGATCCGACCTAAAGAATTTCACGTTTTTCTACATATTTTTATGATAAAAGCTTGAATACCTTTCGATGAACGTGTCTCTCAATTTTCTGCCGATTTACTCACCTTTTCACTGTGCTCAGTGAGCAATTCACTTTAATGGCTATATCAGAGAGAGACAGTAACCCGCTTCTCTCATCCCGAGAATTTTCCGTCTCAACTCTTAAGTTGGTTTTGCGAAGGCATTTTAGTATTTTTGACCTTAAATCCTTCGATAAATAAATTCTTTGTTGGTTTGTCGGGCGAAGCTACAATGAATTTAATGCTAATAGCAGATGCTAAGAATAAATGATAAGATCATAAATTAGTACGGTATACACGTTTATTGCAAATCATAATTACTTTCGAAATTAATAAAATCTGACACGGAAATTGGTAAGGGGAAAATAACATCGGGAGCTAATTCCATTAAAACGGAGAAAAAAGTTCAAATATTGCGGGTTCCCGCAAGTCATTCGTGGGTCGGCTCCAAATATGTGTCCATTCGCAGTGCTGTTCGCAGAGACGCTATTGCGGGCTGTTCGGCACACAGAGTAACCAGAGAGAGGGTTCCTGTACGAAAGGTTGTGTTAAGTTTTTGAAGCGAAAAGTCCGTCCCAATTGAAGGAGCTTTTCCGTGCCAGTTGCTGATTGGCTGAAAGATTAGCCGGTCGGTGCCAGTTACTCATGGGCGTTGTCTCGACATCTTTTGTCTTTCATGTCGATTACTCAAAGTTGAAGAGACAATTATACTATCAATCCAGAGAATAAATCGTGGCCTAAGAAGCAATGAGATCGATATAGTGCTATTGATATCGATCTACAACTAAATATAAGTTTTTGAAGCTCCCGCTGTCGTAAGGGAGGGCAGACTAGAAAAGACCAAACCTCTCTCATGGGGTTAGCCTAAGGCCTTCGGAAAGCTAACACAAACTTCCCATAAGGAAAGACCTTAACCCTCTCTCTGGTTACTCTGTGGTTCGGCAGGGACGGTTTGTTTGGGTCGTTTTTTTACGAGTACTGTACAGTACTCGGCACATAAAACGAACCAAACAAACCGTCCTATTGCTAACGTCCTACGCCACTGTGAGGAAGCCTTGTTGCGTGTCTAAAACGTGCGAACGACGAAAAGTGGGACACCACTCGCGCAACTGCCGGGCCGTTAGGCACCCGACGGTTTGTTTGGGTCGTCTTATGTGCCGAGTACTGTACAGCAAACTATTCATTAGTTGTATTCAGAAATTACGGTGTTTTAAAATATAAATTGTATGAAGTAGAAAGATAGTTTTGTTATGGCATCTCTCCGAGCAAAAGTGTTTATATAGTTTTTGTTGGGGCGAGGGATGAAGACGAGAATGTAAAAAGAGAAGTAAAGAATTTCAATTAATTCTTTGTATTAGTAAAGTAATTCTTTGTATTTTCACTACAAATTGCACTTTTTGAAATACAACGTTTCATTGTTAATTCACGGCGTATCATATTACCTTAAAATGCAACAAAAGTTTGTAATTTACGTTAGGATGACATGAAAGTTTTTACAGGTATTTCATAGTCAATTATGCACCACTATGAATTTGTCGTAAATTAACCAATAAATTTTTTACAGTGTATCTGTATGAAAATCCTTTGACAATAATTAATATTGCGCCCACCGTTAGGTTTCATTAGGTTTTCTCGCAACGGAAATGCATTTTCACCAACGAAGACATGTGGCATTGTTACTTCAGTATGTGGTAACGGTGACTTCTCTGGAAGATCAACATCTCCTGCGTAAAAAGCTTTTCCAAACTCTGTGTTTGGAAAGATACTACTGTCTCCCAGTCAAACAGGCGCACCGACTAGGAAACGGTAATCTGCATCGGAAACTGCCATTAAAACTAGGCTGAAATACTTTGTATAGTTAAAGTAGTCTGACCCGCTGTTGCTCGGGCACATCAATCTTGTGTGCTTCCTATCCACAGCACCAATACAGTTTGGGAGTTCCATGTGCTCCAAAACTTATTTGGACCTTCTTTGCGTATTTCCTTATTCGGGTGTTGCAATTCAATTGGGGAGAGGATTTCCCAAATTGCTGAACACGTTGTATGCAAGATCTTAGATATTGTCGATCTTCCAACTCTAAATTAGAATGAAAAAGAGCACTGGCTTTCTCCGGTGGCCAGAAACCTTAAAGTAATGGCCAAAAGCTCCTCTGCGCTAATTGATTCGCGCATTTTTGTATGCTGCTTGGCCAATTTAGGACGTATAAGACTTAGTAATCGCTGGAATTGTTCTGGAGTCATCCTTGTGTACTAAAAAAAGAAGTGCTCGTCCGAAATTTGCAGTAAGCGAAAGGTATTCCGAAATGCACCAAGCTATTTGCGAAGAGTGTAATAGGGCGTATGCCAATCTTAGTACATAGTTCCCCCCGGTAGGACAGAACCGCCATTGTTCGAACCACTGTTTACACCAAGCACTGTCAACAGTATACGACCGTCGTTCTTATTTTCATACTTTTCTAGTAAGCCGTGGCTAACTTACATAGGAAAGATTAAATGTTGTGGAAAACGTTGTCTGTCGAAAACGGAGAGCAAATTCAGCCAATTTAACACCACGTGAACCACAGATATAAACATAACAATGGTTCGAACAATGGCGGCTCTCCCCTACCGGTGGGAACTATGTACTAAGATTAGCATACCCCCTTACGCCCGCACCCACACGCTTCTCTTCCTTCCTTCCTTCCCTTGCTCTAACAACTTAAGATTTGTCACACACGTTTTTTTACACGTCAAAATAGACAAAATCAACAGCAATTGGAAACGTTTTTTCCCGTTTAGCGTAACCATTCTCGCGGCTTTAAACAAAGATCTTCCAAGATTTTTCTACAACTATTTGTGCGATAGAGCTTAACCTTCAGGATCGCTTTGAGTAGTGTTCTTGATATGAGCTTTGTAATTTTATATACCCACATGGATATGTGTCAGTAGGCCAGATTTCGCTTTCAGGTGGTAGCAAAGGTTAGGCTGACCTTTTAATATATACCGTTAATCCGCACTGATAACGGGATTATCGAATTATGGATTTGCCATTTGAGAAAACCAAAGTTATTCTACTAATTTTCATTATGTTAAGCCTTTTATTTATTTACTTCATATTGTGTAACAATTCGTAAAAGCATTCAAAGTAAAAACTAAAAAATAACAAGTTAATGAAAAATATAAAATGAGACTTTGAAAGAAATCTAATGAAATAACAGAACAAAACTATGCTTTGTCACTCATGAGTTTATGATCTGTCGTAAAATTTCATGTATTTTAATTCTCGCGTCCAACTTCTTTTCTGGGGCTACTAGACGCATAATGTACCCCACGTCTGTCCCGAAAACAGCGTCTGCGTCATTCTCGTTCCTATCCATTGAAGCCATATTCTCCAATCGGCGTTCGTTGGCTTCCAAAGTCTGATTCAGTTCGACTTGTAAGCTATTATCTTTAACTTTTCCGTCTTGTGTTCTGTTACGAATTTAGAATGAGGTTATTCAATAAACATTGAGCAGGGATGTTATCAAGTCCGACTTTATCGAGACCAAGACAAGACCGAGACAAGAAGAAACGTCCAGAGACCGAGACAATACCAAGACCGCAAGTTTCGAGACCAAGACAATAGTGATAAAAAACCATCGAGACAGAAGACCGGTCTCGAAATTCTAATCTGTTTTGCACTTGTTTTGGAGAAGAGAAAACTACAGATTTTTAGCCTAAATAAAATTGGTAGCTTAGACTCAGCCTTCATCAGAAAATTAAATTATATGAACTGAACAAAGCTTACAAAAGTAGAAGTCGTGCCAGAAGTATCTCGAAAATCTTTCTGAGTTGCACAAAACTTGCACGTCGCCGCCCATTTTTGCCGTGAAATGTCACAATAGTGCAAGTCTTTAAAACCGAATTCAATGACAGCGGGAACTTTTGCTGGAACAATCTTGCGCTCCATTTCCGATTGGCATTCAATTAGAACGAAACATTCTTAATACGTTGAATGTTTTGTTTATAGTAGTAAAAGGAGGCACATTTGAAGCCAGTTCCACAGAATTCTGCGAAAGTAGCTTTCACAGCATAGCTCTAACTCCGTTCAAAATGAACGATTAGAACGAATAGGATTAGAAAGGTAGAAAGGGCCACTTGGACATTTCAAAACGGAACTAAATTAATTTGAAACTACAGTGAGTTCCGCTTACATAAACGTTCATTCAACGTTTAAAATCGAGACCAAGGCATCAATACCAAGACCAAGACTGGGGTAATTTTTTAATACCAAGACCGACACCAAGATCAGAAGAAAAAATCGAGACAAGACCGAGACCGAGACCTACATGGCCTTGAGACCGGTCTTAAGACCAAGACCAGGTTTTTTAGTACACGCTTTGCAATCCTCTAGTATTTAAATGAAATGGAAAGAATTGGACGTTTAACTTTATTTGGATTTCAGCTAATTTACAAAATATTCATACTTGCAGATTCCTGCAATTTTCACCAACCTTTTGCCACCACACTTTCTTTGCGTTTCTGTCTTTATAATCCTTGTGTTTAAAGTCGTACAGTACAGGGCACTGCTGATATTGTTCTTAGCAGTGTATTCTCTGTTTCTCTTTTTCTGCATTCCCTGTGGTCTTTATATCACACCACTTTCAAAAATATATTTTTAGTACACCTTATTCAATATTTTATTTACAATGGTAAAAACATTACTGAAATATGGTAGCTATGGCAAGAGGAAGAAAATAATATTTTGTGAGAAAAATATAAAAAGATTTTTGGTTACACGACAGAAAAAGGAAAAAATATAACTACTTTTAGAGGCAGAATGGAAATCAAACAATCTGTCTTTATTCGCCCAGATAAAAATGTATCATGATTAATCATGATAAATTGGACATCATGATAAATCATGATACCTTTGTAGCATAAGAAAACATAATTTATTGTAAATAATCATAAAATAGAAATATTTAGTAATAAGAAAAACGATTCACCATACGTTCCGAATTATGTATTTTCATACTTCGTATAAACCAAAATGGAGCATAAAAAATAACACTAAGAGAAATCACTCGCTTCTTCTTGAGTTATTTGATAAGTTTGCTGGTAACACAAACTTATCAAACCAGCAGAGCTATCCAACAGCTACTTCCCAGTGGCCACAAAATCGTACAATGCTAAGTGCATTGTACGGTAAAAAGATGATGATTTTAACACGTCTAACACTATGCTTTCACTGGCAAAACAAAGCTCAGCTGTTACTAACTGACGCATTTGAGGGAGCTACAGATAGGTAGCGGTGCTGTCCAACATTACAGTCTTGGTCTTGTACGAAAGCCGTATCAATTCAAAATTCAGAATGTGTTAGATAGTATTATTATATTCCAAATAGAGAAAATATAAAGATATAGAATTTCCATGAATCAGAAATTGTTGTTGTACTATTATTTAAAGGAAAAGTCTGGCAATGTGACATCATTTCGGTGGTTTTAGTCATAATTTTAATGGATTAATGAAAAAAGATCGAAAACCTCATCTAATATAACAATTTTACAAATAACATTGATATATGTTTACTTCATCATTAATTGTAGTTCTGACAAAATTCAGTAAAAGTTCATGATTAATTATGATTTATCGTGATAAACCATGATAAGTTATGATTTATCATGATAAATCATGATAAATTATGATTTATCATGATAAATCATCATTTATCATGATAAATCATAATAAATCATGATAAATTTTTATCTGGGCGAGCAGTACTGTGAAAGTGCAATCAAAAAATAAAATATAGACAAATGCCAGTACAAGGTACGGAATTCAGTAACAATGGCAAGGATTCGGCAGTGAATCTTTCTTGGAACCAGGCATCGCGGATTGCGTAGGTTACTAGTTTGCAGCAAGCGTTCGTATCCGAAAAGTATATGCTACAAGAGTTAAAAATTTCGCTTATTCAAAAATAAATATGATCTTTATGAGTTCCAACTTATACTGATAACAAGATAAATTTACCTTGTAAAAACACGTAAGCAGACGAATTGTTAACATTGTACTTCAGAGAAATTGATCGTTTTGTAGAATGTAGGCCTGCACGTCACACATTTATTCGTCAGTCTTTTCTTCGGCGTCTGTGTTTCCATCTTTTCCGTTTCTCATTTTCGCCCTTCTTATCCTTCGCTGTGCAACAGCGTCAACAACTTATTGGGGCTCGCGAATGCTTTTGTTTCTCGCTAACCGTGAGTCCACGAGTCCTAGAAGTAAACTATCTTCGAAAAAAAGGTTGCAGCTTCGGAAACATTTCTTCCTCCAGAAGTTTTTATCCCTTTTGGCTCTTTCTACATGAATGTCATTGGGGCACTAAACAACAAAATCGCACCACACTCTACCAGGCACTTCAAGTTGTCCTTGAATCTGGTAGCAGTAGTGGTGTGTTTCGTTTCAGAGTCAACTTCTTACCGGTTGTAGGCAATAAGCCAATGGATCTTTTTTTTTCACTGGCAACAAAGTCGTAAAGGATTTCAGCCTTTTCGGCCACTTTCGGACCCTTAATTTCAACTAAGCCATTATTGCCAATGATACCATCGGGAGATGCACCCAAGTAGCCAAATTCAGGGTACACCCATAGGCCGTATGGTTTCACGTTGACACTTTTTAACTTTTCGTACCCTTTTCCTGCTTGGTCTTCGTATCGAGGTCCCGTATTTTGTACCTTCTGTTGTCCAGCCGGCAGGCAGTAAATTTATTTTAGAACATTTTTACGTGGAGTGGACTCTCGCATCTTAAATACTTTACCAAACAAGGAGGCAGTAATTCTGTTTTTCCTGCCTTCTCGCCACTCGTGACTGATCGCTTGGACGCTTGTTTTTTCTTCAAGTGAGCAAATTTCGTCCTTTCTTATAGCGATTTCCAATGGCAGCACCCGATTGGGTTGGGTGCGAAACCATTTTGGACACCGAGAACTGAAAGAACGTCATGATCCTAACCCGGCGCGTTTCTCGCGGAGCCTGCTCCCGAAACCCAGTGCAACGACTGTTTGCATTCAAGCTTAAAGCATGGCAGAGGCCGAATTCTGTTTTCAAAGATTTTTAAAAACTGATAACGGCCAACTTGTAATGGTCGATGGCTCATATTTGTGCTCAGGCTTTGTTAATGGTAAGCACTTCACTTTAGGTAGAGAATTTCTAATTTTTCCTACAAATTCTGTGTTTATAGGAAAGCCACAGGTCCAGACATTTACGAGGGAACAACTCGTAAGTCTGGGATTAATGGAAGTATAAGAAAATGACTCACCTAGTAATACTAACGAAAAGGTGGATTGGAGTGATCCAGAAAGCAACTATTGTTGGAAAAGTACAGATTGTACATACCCGATTTAGGACCCATGAAGAACTTTAAGAAAAAGAAACAAATATGGGAAAAGATTTTAGAAGAGCTTGTTGATGTATTGGTATCCTCCAAGTCTGCACAACAGTGTGCAAACCGGTAGAAAACTATCATGAAACGGAAGAAAGTAGCCATGGATAACAACAGCCACAGGCTCCACAAGAAAACAGGTTCAATATGAAGACGAAATACGCCAGGTCACAGCGATGTATCACTTTATTGAACTTGAAGTCCTGCGAGGAGTCGGGCGTGTGGTACGCAATAAAGCGTTTAGTTCTGTTGATGGCGGAGCTCCAGAATTTTCTTGCACGAATGTAAGTCAGGAAGAAAATGAACTTGTTTCATAAAGAGCGAAGTGCAATCGCGCAGACAATATTGTAAAAGAGATGCGTCGGTTAAATGAAGGAACGAAAAACCAAAAGGATATAGCTCGCGAATGGCGCCAATGAGAGGAGATGGCTCTCATAAGAGCGTTATTCCAAAAATGAGTCGAAGTGATGCAGCTGATCTCGTGCCAACCTAAATTTGATATTTTAATTTCACGCGTTCCTCTTATAAGTCCAATTTCATAAAATGTTCTCGTTCCTTCTAGTTTTAACCCTTTTAACCAAGGTTTTATTATCGGATGTTTTATGTTGTTGTCCACTCACAGTGCAATCAAAACTACTTTTACATGATCACCTGAAATGGCCAAGTTATAAAATTGTCAAATTCCTGCGCTACTCGTACATAAACTGTTAATTAAAATGTACAAGCCAGTGAATCTTTTGCGTTTTTGTTTCATGCTATAAATTTTATCAATAGAGAGGAGATTTATTCCGAAAAGTATTTGCAATATTCGCACAACTGTGGAATGAACTGTTATTTTTTTCCAATTTATGAAAAAATTGAAAGAGTATAGGATTTTGTAAACCTTCCTATTAATGCAACACATCAATTCCAATTGAAAAGCAAATCCATATGAGCCTTCACTATAGGTCAATGCTGAACTTCGAGCGTCCTTATCACGACGTGCGCTGTTGCGTAGTTCGGCGCCGTTTGTCACGTCCTCGCACATGAATTGAGAGCCGTCGTAGTGGTTTCGAATGCACCTATTATGCAAAACGAAAAAATAGATGATGAATTGGCTTTCTTTATCAACCGAAAAGAACTCCCAAGTATATGAGCTGGCAGAAACTCTGCCTTAAGATTCCAAATGCATTTTCGATTATCACTCGTGTGGCACTAAACTTTTGATTAAAGTTTCTCTGCACCGCAGTTTGATTTCCAAAGTCTTTGTACGGTGTCATGAGCCACTCAGATAATGGGTACGCCGAATCACCTACACCGAATACACAGTAGGCCTACAGGTACTGGAAGAAATCAGATTTACCTAGCAAGTGGTACGCTCCATCGCAAATTACTGGCAAGTCTTGTGCAATGAATGACATTTTATATACACAGGCATCGTGAATCTTACTAGGTGTTCATGTGAGAACATCGATAAACGCTTTGTTCGCGTCACAGATCCCTTGTAAGGTTAACGAGACATGGTCATGGCGGTTCACGTATGTAGAACGTATCTTGTGCGCCTGTGTCCTCATTGTAATTTAGTTCCCGCCTATACAGCCAAGAACGCCAGGGAATCCGGAAATCTACAACCGGTTCTTTATAGTATTAATTGCGAATTTAGTAATATCTAAACATACCATTCTGAACTGCTCGGAAGCTTGTCCCTTTGCTTCTGACGTACGAGGAAAATAAATTCTTTGCGGTGCAATGTCTACCAGAAATTTTATAACTCGAAAGATCTGTCGATACAAGGACGTTATTCCGACAGCAAACCGACCAGCTACGTCCCACAGGCACGATTTATTCCCAGCAAACCTGCAAGTATAATTGAGTTTTGTCGAGTATTTTGTTAGTACCAAAAAAAGAGAGAATATGCGTTTTGGCTGAAATTAGACAACTCCCACCATGGCTTGTATTCTTGGGAAAGTATACTGAAATCTCAAACTGAGCTATGAGCATAGAGTAAGCATAGAGCTGACATGTCTATACAACGCTTGTCCAAAAAAAAATGGTGGAATAGGTAACCCTTTGAGAGAACAAAAGTGGAGTAAGTTGCTGATTGGCAGAAGCTGGACTCCGTATGCATGCGCAAGGCTTGCAAGATAGGAACTTTAACAATGTGTATTGTTTATCTAAGATATCGATTATGGTGCAGTTTGTATGTCAATTCCTTAATTTTGAAAAATTAATAAACGCGCGTTTATTTTTAATCGATATGGTTGTCTTGCTATCAATATCAGAGCTTCCACTTCTAGAGGTTTACCTCCAGATTAGAGGTTTTTAACATTTTATTTATAAATTTTGAGGTTTAGAGGTTTTCTAGAGGTTTTCACAATTTTTAAAACCGTTTCTTACTGTTAAGATATATGAATTCAATTAATCGTCTGAGAAATCCACCCAACCGAAGCCTAGTTGCATTTTCTCTCGAGAACACTGAGTGCAGCACCTGCTGTGCACTTTTATGCCTTTCAAGCTGTCTTTGTGGGAAACTCATACCAATACTATGCGAATAGAATGAGCTGACTGCACTCAGTGCAAGAAAGTGCCAATTCTCATGAATTGAAACAGCATGGCAATGTTGCCCCTGTTTGTAAACAAATTTGAAGTGTTGTGTGCACAGAGTACTCCGTGGTTGTGTGTAAGGTGGACCTTCCATCACTACTTACAGTTTCTAGTCAATGTTCCTTCACAATGCGTAGGTGGCTTATTAAAGATGCAAGTGCAATTAAAGATTGCACTTCACAACAAGGAACTAAACGAAAACAGCCGTACTGTGATAGCGAATAGCCAGTGACAGGCCCAAGCTTTGGCCAGCGTAATATGGAAGGACCATCTACACCTACTGATGCTGTTGATCTTTGTGATTAGTTCCAGTGTGGCTCCAGTGTGGTAACACTGGAGCTTCGCCATCGCTATCACTGGAGCTCTGCTATCACTATTCGAAGCTCCAGTGTGGTAACACTGGAGCTTCGAATCACAGAGTTCTTAGTAAGCAACAACCTTAGCCTTTCCTTGTGCGATCCTTTTGTAAAGTTTTTGAAAAACGCCTTTCCGGAAAGCGAACCAGCTCGCAAGTTAGCAATGGGAAAACAAAAGTTCAGTAATATCATCCGCTTTGGTAATTTATTGTATTTAAAAATATAAATAAATACATTTTCTGCGCTTTACAGGAGCGGGCAAGTACGTAAAGAACGAACTGTGTGCCACGTTAAGGAAGAATCTCTTTTCTGTGATCATTGATGAGTCAACCGATGTTGAGATAAAGAGCCAGCTTGGAGTCGTTGTTACTTATTGGTCCTGGGAAGAATCCATTTTGATGGCAAGACTTTTTTATATGGTCAAGACTGAGTCCGGAACTGCTCAAGCGCTTACCGAAGCTGTGTTAAAGCGTATAGATAATATGGAAGTACCGCGGGAAAAGTAAAAAAACCCTCTTATCTTCTGTTTAAAACTTTTGACGCTGAAACACTTTATTACAGTATTATAGGATTCAGTGCGGACACGACGAACTCGGAAGTTTGGGTGTAATAATTCTGTTTCTGTACTACTTAAGGAGGTCATACCGGGAATTTTCAGCGTTAAATGCTCGTGCCACTCCATCCACCTGTGCGCCTCCTACGCTTGCAACAATTTACAGAAAGATCTTGAAGAGCTCGTTAGAGGAATTTACAATCACTTTTCGCACAGTTCAGCTAGAAGGAGAAGTTTTGCTGCATTCCAAGAGTTTGTGCAGGTGGCCAAACACCAAATTCTTTCTCTAGGACAAACCAGATGGCTTTCGTTAGAAACGTGCGTTAAACATCCTTGAACAGCGCCATGCCCTGATTCTGTATTTTGAAGCGGAAAGATTCGAAGACAGCAAGCAGTCTAACGAAAAGATCCTCTGTAATTTGAAACATCCTCTGACGCACGTTTTTTTACTCTTCGTCGCCTACGCATTGGAAATGTTCAACACCTTTAACAAAACATTCCAATCTGAAGCGCCCATGATTTTCGAGCTGAAGACTCGTGTTTACGATCTCGTAAGATCATTCGCAAGGAACTTCATGTCGAATGCCTATGTTAAAAATACTCACCCATTGAGTATCAATCCGAAAGAGGAGAAGGAGTGGCTTCCACTTCATGAAATATACCTTGGTAATATCTTCGTTTTTAGATATCATGAGTAATGCGATTAATTGCTATTCTTTTCAGGGCCTGCCTGTTACAACTGGTTTAACGAACACGGGACTAATCTAGCAGAGTGAAAAACAGCTTCTGTTCAGCTGCTGCCGATGCTTTTTTATTGAAGCAATTCAGCAAATAAAGTCAAGATTCGATTTTTCCGATCCGTTGTTCAGATACATCGAGATACTGAAGCCGAACATCGCTCGCGACTGCCGAATGGATTTAATTGAAGGTATATTCAAACGCTTCACTGCCATGAATAAATTTGTGGATGAAAGTGCCCTCATGATTGAATATCGAGAGCATATCAATATTACATGCGAATGGTTTGGTGCCGATGTCACGGAGAGTAGTTTTCGCGAAATGAATACACTGCACTACTGGCAGGTGTTTCAGAAGCAAGTGTGCAATGGTGAAAGAAAGTTTCCCAATCTGTGCAAAGTGATTGGGTATATATTCTCTATACCATTCAGCAATGTTGCTGTAGAGCGTATATTTAGCCAGATGCAACTGGTAAAAAATAAGCAGCGAAATTGCTTACATAATCTTACACTTTCAAGTTTGCTCCAGTGTCGCGAGTGGTTCAAGTTAAATTGTGATCGCGACAATGGAACAAACTTTCCCCAAGAAATGATCGATGCCGTTATGGCTGTAAGTGCCAGTAAGTCCATTGATGGTAATTCTCGCATCTGTGGTCATAATTGTCAGTCTTAATTGAAATCTTTTCCATTTCACAATGTGCCTTATGTGGTTATTTGTTGTAATCCAGTCAGTCCAGTATTATTTCATTTGTTACCTTGAAAAATGTGCATTATGCAGTTATGATATGTTCCTGCTCAATCAACACAATTGAATCTCATTGTAAGATTGTCTTATGCAGCTATAAAGTGGTAAAGGAATTGATTTAGTCAACATAATTAAATCTCACCTCATGCTCGTCCCTTTTGTTCCATCATACCGCTTGTTCCTCGTGCAATTAATTCGACTAATGTTTTTATGTCTAAATAACCAATTTGAATCTCATTTCAGTTATTTGAAAAACTGCCAAATTACCTGTGATAAATATTGCTTTGTGATTTCAATTTGGATTATGTTTGTCGTAACTCAAGCAATTACAAAATCCAAAGTACGAATTTGAATATGTCGCAATGCTTTGTTTTTCGTGTATTTCTTAAATAAGGGAAACGACCGAAACTTCTTTAAATAAACTGTAAGCGGTGTTCAAATCAACATCCATTATTTTTTCTAGGATCAAACATGCAAGTTTGCTGATTATCAAGTAGGACTGTTCCATTGAAATTTACTAGTTTTCAAATTGTGCGCCGCAATGTTTTGGAGATCTGTAGCGTTCTGTACGCCATCTAGTGAGAAAACCGGTAACTAGTATTATTTTTTACAACTAAAGCAAAATCTAGAGGTTTTCTGGAGGTTTTGGCAACGCAGCTAAAGTTTTCGTAGTTGAAAAAGTGGAAGCCCTGATCAATATACTTGTTTGCCTCGTTTTCATAGTTCCCGCGATGTGAAAGGCAGGTATCAAACAGCTCAGGAACAACCCATCCCTCCCGAGGGATGCGAACTGGAGGCTCAACAAAGTTGTGACAAGATAGTCCATAGGAAACGAGCTTATTCCATCTCTATGCTTACTCTATGGCTATGAGCTGATGACAGGTTTCCCGGCTAAGCCTAAAATTCTTCATGAACTACAAAAACGTTATTTACGCACTAAACGTGTTATTTAACAACAAAACTTTTTCATCCGAATTCATGCACCACAGACACATAACTCCTTATTTTGGGAAGTGGATTGTTACTGGCAGCAAGTAAAATAACCCATGGCTCCTCAAATTCATCGTCACTGCTAGAGCTGGACGACGCATTATTTAATAAAATAGAAAGAAGTAGCTTCTGTTTATCTTCAAAATTCATAATGGCGCCAACGGAATATGCTCCGATACCGTCGCACCACCAAAAAAATGGGTACGGCAAAAGTTGCATTGTTTTGTACTTTCCTGGTGCCCACCTTGCCAGTGGAACACTACACGGTTCTGGCACCCGCACCAGAATTCCCAGTGGAACACTGTAGCACCCGCTGGGTGCGGAAAATACGGCACCGGTGCAGCCAATGGAAATCGCTATAAGGTGCAACAGCTTGCGAATTCTCTCTTTCTCTATTTCGAGCGAATAGATGTCTATGACGGCTTTCTCATAGTGACTGTCCAGACCATCGCATTGCTCCGCATTTTGGACAAGGCTTGCTGTTGTCTCCGTTTCTTTGTTTCTAAGCGTTTCCAAATAACGCATTATTTGCTTTCACATTGGAGAGGTGTCTCCGTTCAACAGTGTCTAGGACATCGAATGTAACATTTAGTTTTTTTAAGAATAGTGGCGTAAAAGCCTCTTCCGTGATGAAAATTCAGAATAGCTCTATAACATCGGTGTTTGTATTATCCTCTTTATGATCGAAGGATTTGCTTTCCTTTGACCATTTTTGCCACCACCGACATAAATCTTTCGGCTGCGTTCGTTGTGACTTCGATTAGTAAGTTGATGCTCGTCTTTTTCACATAATCGAGATCGAGAGAAACGTCACGGTAGAGGTTGGGATCTATCTTGCTTATCCTCTTCTTACCAGCGAACTTGCAGTCCTTTTGCTCCGGCAAGGGTTTCTCGCAAGAGCTTTAGTCCCCAAGTAAACAGTGCTACCAGAGCCTTGCAAGGTCCTCAGCGATACCTTATTCGTTGCGTTTCATTTTATTGCGCCTTGTGCATCACGTGTCAGTTTCGAAATGAGTGCCGTCGCCAAAAAAATCGATATACGAACGCGAAACTTGTACTCACATTCTCTGAAACCTTTGCTAAGGATATCGACTTCAATTGCTGTGGAAGGACCGTCCTAATTTTCTGTAACACGTATGCGGTGTGGGATCCTGTCGCAAACGTGATGTTCGTATACAGATTCGTGTACAGCAAAATTTGGTTCGTGTGTCCATATGCAAAACGTTATTGGTGATACCGTCGATAAGGACATCCAGTCCAGATTTAGCGGAATACCGGTTCCGTGACTCCGTTGAGACCAACCTCCGTCCCCGTTAAGGGTTATAATTGGTAATTGGTACCCCTTCGTCATCCACATTACCCGCAGCTATAACAGCTTCAATTTCCTCGTTCAGTACTTGTTGAATCATTTCTTCAGCTTGGTTTTTCCACATTTCACCAACAATCTCCTCAAGCGCAAGCTATGTTCTTTTACTGATGCAAGGAACACTAAGGACGGGAAAAAGTTCTTCTAAAAGATGATAGCCGGTACCACCGGACATTATTCCCCAAGTCATTAAATTGTTCACTGACAATTTCTTCTTTGGGTGAAACTGTTCATAATTGTCGCCATCGAACGGTGCTTTTCTGTTCCTTGCCATTTTTTTCACTATAAGTTTGTTCAGAATCAATGCGCACTTCACACTGGCAGGTTGGGCGAACATAAATTAATGAAGCTAAAAAAAACCTTTTCGCAATTCTTTGCGGAAAACAAGTCTAACTTTGCAGAATTCATCGTGCGTAAGGAATAAGAATACCGTTGCGGTGCGTTGCACTACATACCCGAAATCAACAATCTTTCTCCCTTTTACGGCACGCGAAAACTCTGGTTGACTAAAGGCAGCTTGCTCTATGTTTAGTTCAACAGCTTCGCTTTCTGCTTGGTCGTTTGCAATTGCCTCGTACCACTCATTACGTGAGCAATTATCTACATATTCTGTATATCCACCGTTGCAATCAGCTTCATTGTCTGTGATGTCACGTTTCTTCAATGACGTTATTAGTAAATTCACCACCCACTTCACTTTCGTCAGCACTTATTTCTTCAGTGTTATTTATGTCAGAACTACAACTAGGTGTTTGGTTTTGGCAGTCAATAGCAGGGGCGTATTTAGGGGGGGGGGTTGGGGGAGTTCGACCCCCACTCCCGAAATTTTGATATTATAATGGGGAAGATAGGAGAATGACCAAGTGTAAAAAAATTGCATATTACCCCCCCCCCCGAAACTCTCACCCCCCCCCGAAATGAAATCCTGGTTACGCCACTGGTCACTGGTACAGACTTCACTCACCTTTTTTTCTTCACAAATATCCGTAAAAGCAACTTTCTTCTTCCGTTTTGCTGCGATAATTAGATTTGGAGTTTTTCGTTTTTCCTACACTTGAATGAATATCTTTACGACCCCATTTTTTCAATACACTAACGCTATAACGCAAATCAAGTTTGACAAATATGCTATGATCATGTACGTCTTCCAAAGATGGATAACTTCTTGTTGAATAGCTAGCCATATAAATGTTCTCCATCTCTTTATTTATCTGAGAACTAGAGAGCCGCAATATAACCCCTTTTGGCGGCCGTGCTTGTACTCAGGGTCATATTGGGTCAAGTTAGTACCAAAGTCCTAAAGCTGTAGGGCTTCTTATCCTTACTTTCATAAGAGGTCTCAGAATCCGCGATATGCTTTTGCCACCTATTAATTACGTCGCTATGACAAAGTTCACTCTTCCTGCGGTTCGAGTTATTGGAAAAAGTAAAAAACAAAATTTACTAACTAGGTGCTGAAATATGCATCTAAGATAAGGACATGTAATTATTCTTTTATTATGCAAAATCTATCATCGTTCTGTTAAACGTGTTCTAGTATACACGAAAAGTTTTGGAAATGTAAAAAGGCCAATTCATTTCAGATAGAGTTATCTTTTTATGAATGAACATTAGAGAATTAGATTAAAATCTTGTAAGATTCGTGAAATTTTTAAGCAGTTCCTATTCGCATTTTGGTTTTGTTTTTTAATAAGAGTATGTAATTTCTTAGTATAAATATTGCATCACACCATAATTTAGCAACACATTTGTCTTGAAAATTAATCGTTTATTAAACACGTACAACAAATGACATATCGGTACACATATTGTTATAATCTGTTTATGACACAGAAGCTTCCTAACTCTAGTTAGGAAGTTATGATCTGTAACTTCTGACATAGGAACTGAGTAGGCGTAGCTACGAAAGAAGACTTCACGTCGACTAGTGTGTCCTCTGCTGCTAGGGGTAGTAAATGCCATATTCTCAAGGGGGAAAGCAGAGACTCTATCTATTACAGTGGAAAACGGTTATAAACGAAATATCGCTTATAACGAAATAACATGTCGGTCCTGACAAAATCCTATCTCTTTACATGCGTTTCCCTTCGCTTATAACGAAAGAAAATAACGGTTATAACGAAAAGATCTTCCGTCTTCGAAGACCGAAAAAAGTGACTTTTTCTGCTTGAAAGTCTCGGGTTACCCTCTCCGTTATTCAAACAAAACAATTTGGCATAACCTCCTCTCTACCGCTTCCCAACTCTTACCCTTTGACCAAGCGTTTCCCTGTAAGGCGTACAGCCAATGGAAATGCTTGTAGAGGGTTAGCTAAGCCCCTGCCTTATAACAGTATTCAATTTTTTGTCTTCCTTGCCCGATCAGTAGTAAGTTCTCTTTCTTACCGGTGCAATGGCGGAAAAATCGAGAAGAAGCGCTGTTCCGCTTAAAGTGAAAATGGAGCTGCTCAAGGCAGTAGACAGAAACCTAAAATCTAAAACCGACATCTGTAGAGAGTTCGGAATCGCGAACTCCACGTTGTCAACCATTATAAAGCACAGAGACAAAATTACAGCAATGTATGAGCGGGGTACGTTCGAGCCTAATAGGAGAAAACTGAGAAAGGCCAAACACGAAGATTTGGAAGCAGCACTGCTTGTTTGGTTTAAACAGGCAAGGTCTCAAAATGCTCCCGTGTCAGGACCTTTACTAATGGAAAAAGCTAATGCGTATGCGACACAAATGGGAGTCAAATTCACTGCGAATCCAGGCTGGCTGGAACGATTCAAACAAAGACACGGCTTAGTTTTTAAAAATGTTTGCGGTGAAGCTAATCAGGTTTCACCGAGTATGACGTCAGAATGGTTGCAGTCTACATTGCCTTCAATTCTTGAAGCATATTGCCCGAGAGATGTCTTTAATGCCGACGAAACTGGCTTATTCTATCGCTGTTTACCCGATAAAACTTTATCGTTTACGGGGCAACAATGCTCAGGGGGCAAAAAGTCCAAAGACAGGATAACGGTTATGGTAGCATGCAATTCAGATGGCTCCGAAAAGCTGCCCTTGTTGGTTATTGGCAAAAGTGTGAAACCCCGATGTTTTAAAAATGTGCAAACATTACCGGTCGAATATACGGCGAACAAAAAAGCGTGGATGGTGGCGACTATGTTTACCGATTGGATTCGAAGCTTAGACAAGCGTTTTTCACAAGAAAAGCGTAAAGTTGCCATCATCGTTGATAATTGTCCAGCTCATCCTGATGTTAAATTGAAAGCTATAAAGCTTATATTTTTGCCTCCAAACACCACAAGTATTTTGCAGCCTTGTGATCAAGGCATAATTCAAAATTTGAAGTTTTACTATCGAAAGCAGTTGCTTCG
>JAHZNP010001266.1:0-22633 GCA_020615345.1 Triops cancriformis
TATTTTGTTTATCTTAATTCATATTTTTATATATTTTATTGATACTTCTGTATGTTTTTATTGAAACTTTATGTATTTTTATTCGTATTTTTATTTATCATAATTGATATTTTTAAAAGATTTTATTAATTTTATATTTTCATTTTGTACGTATAACTCACATGGCCCTTCTAATGGTAGATCAGTGGTAGTGGCGGGAGGAACAATGCAACCCATTTCTCAATTCGAGCATCAATTGTTCGGGCTCGCTGGTGCCGCTCCAGAACGGGTTGCACACTTTACGTATGGTCACGTTGTTCCGGAGAGTCACGTTCTCCCCATCGTTTTAGCCAAGGGCCCATCAGGGAAGACGTTAGATTTCACCTACACTTCGAGGAATGATCCATCCGTGGTACAGTAGCGCTTCATTTCTTGAAAAAAAAAGAATAAAAAAAAGAATAACAGCACTGATTGTCATCACTTTCTTTCGGTATCCTATATTTGAAGATGGATGAAATGGGGCAATCTTTACTCAATTTGTGCAACATAGTCAAAGGCGGCGTTGTTTGTTTTTTCCCTTCTTATGACTACGAAGAGCTCGTAAGTCGTCGCTGGAAGGAGACGAAAATGTGGGAAAGCTTGGAAAAGCGAAAAAAGGTATAAAAGGGGAAATACAATTCCGAGACACGTTTGATAAATATTTTTACTTTTTGTCGGTCAGATATTTAGAGAACCTAAAGAAACCAGCCAAGTAGAGCAAATCCTTAAAAAGTACGCTGAATGTATTGAGAACTGCCGGAAGATAAACAAGGAAATGAACGGGTCCTTATTATTAAGCGTTGTCGGTCAGTCCAGAGTTTTTTGTTCATTAACTTCGGACCCACTGGAGTTTCCTGGGGGGAGGGAGAAAAAGTTGTTCATTGGTTTTCACTTGTAGGAGGAAAAATGAGCGAAGGGATCAACTTTACGGATGATTTATGCCGCTGTGTAGTAATGATTGGCATGCCTTACCCTAACAAAAATTCAGTGGAACTGAAAGAAAAAATGGACTACTTGGATAAGCACTTGGTATTTGGAAATTGTTGCTTATTAACTTCCGCGTTTTATCATACTATGCTTAATTTAGCCGCCTGCTGAAAAAGGATCGTCGCCCGGAGCTGAACATTATCAGTCGTTGTGTATGAAAGCCGTTAATCAATCGATTGGCAGAGCCATTAGACACCGGAATGATTACGCAACGATTATTCTAGCCGACCATAGGTACGGCAAACCGTCTTCTATTCTTGACTTGCCTTCGTGGATTAATAAACGAATACATATCGCGGAGAAGTTTGGCGATGTTATGGCTATGGTGCGGCAGGTAACGTTGTCATTGTTGCTATATCATCTCCAAGCTCATAATTTACCCTGTACTCTTTACTTTTCTAGTTTTTCGCGTCGAAATGATATATTCGTCCAGTTCGTGAGTGCATTCGTCCATTTAAGCTGGTGTGACATAAAACATTCCTTATGAGATTTGTACGTGTCTAAGATTTTAATAAAAAATTCACTGATAAACTTGGCACTTAACTAAGTTATTTCGTTAAGATCGAGTTGACGTGTCGGTTTGCATGTTCACAGGTACAACTACGTGCTCTGTTAGTTTTGTAAAGGGCAAATTTTCGAAAGAGTTCTAATTGAGACTTGGAATTGGTGGTAAGTGGGGTAAACAATACTAACAATTGTATTTTCAAGGACTGGATAGCAGTCAAGCAAATCCGTATCAAGCTGTACAAGGTCTCTAACAACCCCCACCCTTGCTAATCAGCAATATATAAACGGAGCGTTTTACCAGAAACAGCATCAGTTCACTTCTCCAACAATTCCAGTTGTCAATCCCAATCAAACTCCCAAACCAATCATGTACAAGGTAAAAGAAACTTTAACTACCAATTTTACAACAATTCAACGTTAAGTTTGAAACGCTAACATTTTCTAATCTGACTGTAGATCGCTCTTTTCGTTTTCGCCGTGGTCTGCGCCTTGGCCATGGTTCATGCTGACGATTTGACCGCCGAAGCTAGTGCCTACGTACCGGTCCAGGCTTACTCCAAATACCCGGCCTATTATTGTAAGCTACGTTTTATTATTAATGTCTGTTAGCTACCTGCTAGCGACTTAGATATAATGAAGAAATTTTATGCGTATATTTTTGTTTGTTTTTCAGCTGCGCCTTCTTACGAATTCGCTTATGGATTCCGTGCCCATGATGCCTACCCTAGCTACTACAAAGCCGGCCATGGATATGGTTACCCCCACGGTTACGGTTACGGTTACGCCCCGGCTGTCAAAGCCTACCACTATTAAACCATACTCCCAACAATGAGCGCGATTCTTTTGGCAACGTGCAAGGTGTATTGAACTCAAAACGTGCATCTTTAAAATGTATTTTTTAAGATTTGAGTAAAAAAGATTCTTCAACTATAATTCTTATTCGTATGAGTTTTCATTGCCATTTCCCAGTATGCTAATTTTCATCGTTTCACACCATTAGTTTGGTCAATTCTTTCTAATGATTGTTGACGCAACAAAAGGATAACGGACATCCTGAATAAGGTAGAAATTTGAGTTGAGTTGAGGTCCTGCTATATTTGGAAGAAAGCGTCAGGCATTGCCGACTGTAAATGTAGAGAGCTTTTATATTGTAGCGACTATAAGAAGCTTTTACGTTAAGGCTGCGGTGCACCTAAGCGTGATATACAGGAATCACATGCTAATGGCGTCAGCGATTTTGCTAAAACTACTGAATATTTCATTAAACAATCTCGAAGGTAAGGTTTTGAATTATAATACCTAGTGCACATCGTTGAGATTTTTTTTAAAAAAAAGTTCTTCGTAAATTTGTAAAAAGCGAGTTAAGTTTTAGATGTTTTTTAAGTAGAGAAGTAATTTCTAACGTAACATAAACATAAAAACCGAGTCAATTTTTTTTGGCAGAGAAGCATTTCCTAACTTTCGATCGGAAGGTTCAGTAGTCACTGAAACGTATGCCTTTAACGGAAACGGAATTCAAATCAAACATTTAGTTTAGTTTTGGAGTTGTCACGTAGGAAATTTCAGAAAACTTTTGGGTGAAAAATCCCAAACTAACCGACAGATTTGAATCCCATTTTCTCACCAATAACATTAGCGAAACGGTGCTTTAGTGTATCTTGATGCTGGATTTGTAAAAAATTATTTTTCCAAAATAAATGTAAATTTGATTCGCTGTTCACAAATTGACTAAAATCTTTTTAAAGAAAAACTCGATGATGTGCACTAGGTATAACAATCCAAAACCTTACTGTTGAAATTATTTAATAAAATACTGAGTAGTTTTGGCAGAATCACTGACGCCGTTTATCATGGGATTCCCCTATACCACGGTTAGGTACACCCTAGCCTTAAGTGATAGGGTTTCCAAAAAAATTTCAAGTGGCTGAATGTGTTGCCCAAGAAAGTTTTCTATTAAAACTCTTTTTTTCATATCCAACAAACTGCTGAAAAGTAAAAGGGAAATGCTTTTCCTTCGAAGTAAACTTTCCTCGTTATTGTCTGCGTCTTTGTCCAACGGAACAGTAGGAGTGTGAAACGCGAGAAAGTAGATCACAAGAGTTTCCTTTATTACTACCATCGCACGCTTTTTTCCTAATGAGTGGCGCGCGTTGCAAATCTGCGCGAATACGACAAAGAACAAAAAGAAATTCGTTAGAAGGAGAAAGTTCAGTTTCCTACGCACTTTTCCTTGCCCTGGGTCCTGTTCTCTTATCGACGGAGGAATACGTTACTCGCTATTGTGCAATAATACTCAGTGACAAGATGCAGCACGAAATAACGCATTTGCATATGCAATCCGGGAAAATAGATGCACTCCGCAAAAGACCTTGATGGTATAGGAAAGATAAACAAATTTCTTTCTACGGTAAAGGGAAGATAAGTGAATTTTGTTCCTCCATCGCAAGGAGAATATTTACCTCCTTTCGCTAGCGAATGACTATATAAACTGTGTAGGGGTTTTGTTTCAGTATCGGTTTACGACTCAAAGCTTAATCAAGCAGAACCAAGCAATCAAACTTAATCATGACCAAAGTAAGCATGGTACAACTAATTTTCTTTCATTTAGATTTTAAATCCCTTTTCGCTTAGTTCGCAGTTGTAATCTTGGCTTTCGCCGTCGCTAATTGCGCATGGGCTGCCGAGAATTCTGCAGCTGAAGCGAACGAAGACTTGAACGCAGCTGGATCTCACCATTATAAATCGTATGCTCCAGTCTATGGTGGTTACGGTTATGGACCGTCTTACGGATACGTAACGCCAATCTACGGTGGTATTGGCGGACATGGATCTTATGGAGGATTTAGGAGCTATGGTGGCTACCCTAGCTACGGACATGGTTCTTCTTATGGCTACGGAACGCCCATCTACGGAGGCTTGGGCGGTTATGGATCTTACGGTGGTATTGGCGGTTATGGATCTTATGGTGGCATTGGCGGTTATGGAGCTTTCGGAGGTTTCCGAAGCTATGGTGGCTACCAAGGTGGTGCATACGGAGGCTTCTATGGCGGCTATGGTAATAGAATCTACATTCTGCTACAGAATTTCATATAAACTGTTATATTTCTGCTTGTAGGTGCCCCTTACAATGGTTACCGTTCTTTCTACAATGCTCTTTATTAATGGAGTACACAGTTTGGAATTCGACCATGAATTTTGGAGTATATTTTAAGGAAAATAAATTTTGTCCTATTCACAAAAAGTGGAGTCATTTGAATGGTTTTGCGACGGTTTTGTAAGTTAATGGTAGAGGACAGCGAGGCAAGGTCCTGTTTATTATTTCATATAAATCAAATAGCATTGCAATCCAAGGAAATCTTTAGAACATACTAGTCTGGTAAACAAAGTGCAAAGTTCTCGCTTAGTAAGGCTTAGCTTTCTGCAATAATTCTGCAATAGTTCTGCAATAGTTCTTAGTACTGTTTTTATATTTAAACCATAAAGGCGAAGCAGTATTGCGAATCTGAATTGTCAAATAGTGCACGGAAAAGCAGTAGCGAAAAAGCTGTGGTTGACGGAAGGTGAGATACCGTATAGTCAATGGTTACGAGGTTGATTTTTATCTTTTCCTGTCCCAGTTCCGAACGATCGGGTTTTCCTGAGTTTAATTTGCGGAGACTTATGGTTTACAGAAAAAGCCCAACCGCAGTGAAATTGGCCACATTCACAAGAGCTTTCATGGGAAATTGTACATAATTTCAAGAAAGTTATCGAAAACTTTGTCGTGACTGTCCAAAAAAACGCAACCTATCTTGCGATCCTGTACCCATTGCGGTCAATTCGCTATGCATTGGACTAAAAATTCTGTACAAAAAGAATTTTATCACCCTCTGGGCAATTGGCTATGGTCTGTGAGTCTTGCAGAAAATGATTCACCTCATTTCGTACTTTTTTTGCAATTAATTCAAAAGTCTCGTAAGTTCCGATGCAAGTTTCCGTCTGAAAGAACCACGTCACTTTTCCAGAAATTACTAGACAAGTTCGATATATCGAAAGGAAATATGCTATAAAATTTCAGGTGCCCTAATAAGTTGCGAAAATAGCTTACCGATGCTTAGTTTCTTAAAGACATTCATTTGCTTTTTTACATCTGGTACAAGGTATAGGAAAGACTCTATAGTTCTATTCTGAATAATGGAACATACATTCTTACCTGTATTCATACATCTTCGTTGGACGCGATTTTTTTTTTAAATATCACACATCAACCATCTGTTCTTTCATGGCAAATTTCACGGAAAATTGCACAACCGTACGTCTAGGTGAAAGTTAAGCTTTTCTTGTAAATTCTGTCCTTCTGTAGACCTAAATATTATAGTGTTAAACGATTCAGTGAAACTAATAAAAAATTTATTATCCTCTCTTCCATTTTAAGAACTTTTGCTCAACTTTTTCGGTCCTTTCACTTAGCCATTTCTACTCTCTCATGTGTTTGAGTAACATTTTGTTTAGGTTGACTAAGTTCTTCATCAGTGTGGATCTCCCAGTGCAAGTCACTGGAATGAAAACATGGACAAAAAGGCTTATAAAAGAGACCAGTTTTCTTTGTAGTCCCCTCAACCGGACCGTAACACGTGGAACAGGAGCGTAATGACATCTTTTCTCGTGGTAAGTCATAAGATTTTCAACATGACTGGACTGTCTCAAATGTGAGACAAGTCAGGCTTAAATACGTCTTATTTACGCGTACTTTTTCGAGTTACCAAGCAAAGATTTGCTCTATGGGTTTCACTTCCACTTTTCCTCTAAAAGCAAACTTTGTCTTGTCCAAACTTTCTTTTTCTCATTAAGTTAACTTTTGGTGCCCTTCATTACTAGCAAACACACACATTCTGCACAAGCCGAAAATAAAAATCCACGCAAAAATACAAGATTGTACCCTAGGTGAATATTAGACAGAGAACGTTGGACATTCGGAGAAATCGCGTCGCCTATATGGCGGAAACAGCGTTCAGACCTTGCTGGAAGAAATGGCAAGTCAAAGCACCGAAAGAAAACGGGTTTTACCCGATACGGACTTTCCAAAGTTTGCTGTAGAATACATGTCCTTCTTCGATGTTTGCTATACGTAAGGGTAAAAATCTTACAAGGTTTTCTCCTCTAAAAAGTGACCAAGTCTAACATTTCGTCGATTTGAGTTATGAGTTAATATTGAGAAGAAAAAGCCTTGACGTTCTTTCCAATTTTCGCTGAGTAGAAAAAACTTTAATAATGAAGCTTAAATAGGTAAGCGGAAATTAAACACAGTAGCCTCAAAAAAGGCTTGGGAAGATCGTGAAGTTCGCTTCGTGTCCATCCGTTAGGCGAGAAAATTGCGGTCAAGTTTAAATAGACACGAAAAAAAGGCATTGTTGCCAAACAAAAGCGCTTCGCTTTCAGCGGTGAAAAACGGGGCGATTTGAACTAAGGAGAAATGAAAGGTACTCAGAATGGGCATTGAAGCTGAACTTCAAGCCTTCTAGCGTTTAAGGGACGTGAGTACGAGACGAAGATGCGGAAGGCGTCATTTTTACCGAAACTTTCTCAGGAATGGATGTTTCGTATAAATAGACCGATGTCCGTTCGGTTTGACATCAGTTGTTTGCTTGGCTCTTTCAGCGTTGCAGAACAACCCTCCTGCCTTACAATGAAGGTAAAAGAAATCCGATTTGATGTTTTGAACAGTCTAAATTAACGTTTTTCCTATCCTGTTTCAGCCGTTTGCCGTTGTGTTTGTATTTTGCTTGGTCCTCGCCCTTGTTTGGGCTGATGATTTGGCCCATGGAGCCTCCAAATCTAAAGGATACGGTAAGAAAATGCATGAGCTTTTGTTACAGTTAACTAATGTGTACAAATTCACAGGAGGGGGCGGCGGTGGTTATGGCGGCGGTGGCTACGGAGGCGGCGGCTACGGAGGTGGTGGCTACGGAGGTGGTGGCTACGGAGGTGGTGGCTACGGAGGCGGCGGCCACGGAGGTGGCGGCTACGGAGGCGGTGGCCACGGAGGTGGCGGCTATGGAGGTATAGTACTACTGATAAATCCCTAAAGCTATTTGTTACTTAAAATCTTGTTTTATTGTAAATTCTAAGAAATTCGGCTCTTTGAAATAGAACTATATGATAATAATCAAATATTTTTCACTCTACAGGACAAGGAGGATATGGCGGCGGCGGACATGGAGGTAGGTGGTGTAATACACTATGGCTTAATTAGCAATGGGCAAAATGTTAATCCGTGAAAGACCAAATGGTTCTAATGAAAAATGTGACGTTCTGTAGGTGGCTGCGGAGGTGGACACGGTGGCTACGGCCGCTAATTTTTCGTGAGCAAGATGGGACGTTTCGTGAAATATTTGCTTCAAGATGCAAATCCAGCAGTGCTGTTTGTGCATTCCAGTACTTCTTTCCTGGTCAAAACCTCTATTGTGCTATACAAATACACTTTATTTCCTCCAGAAATTACTGGATTTTATTTATTTTGTTCATTCATAGATTGCAGAAGACTGAACTTGAAAAGTAAAACTGTTAGCTGAAATACGAATTGGAGAATTAATTTGCAAAAGTAGAAATCGAAATTTATCTAAATACTGTTGAGTTGGACAATTAAGTATCCAAAATTTTAACAACTACCAAGAAACGAAGTTTTACTTTTCAAAGAAAATATAAATACATACTATGAAAACTTATGATTGCAAGATGCGCTAATCTGTAAAAGTTTAAGGGGTAATATAGCGACATTATAAATGTGGTTTAGTTTTCACGCTACCTAAGAACAAGCATTTTATACATCTAAGTGAAACCATACAAAAAAAGAAAAGAAATGAAAATAAAGAAATTTAAAAGTTTTCCTGAAAAGACACTACTTTTATTTTGCTTCTGTAAGTTCGCACTTGGCAACGTCAGTGTTCATTTCAAGTGTTCGCTTACACGTTCTGTTTGTTAGATCTTTTTGTAATTACTGACCATTTTGTAGGGGAAAGAGAAAGCATCTGAGTACACAGCATGTCTACTGAATTGTATGATAATTACTAGCTAAAAAATATACCTTTCATGCAATATTCGTAAATTTTATTAGATACCATTTTGGATAATGTTTATTTCGGTAACCCTAAAATAATACGTAATGTAATTTGCCTCGAGAACAGCAAAGCTACTTTTAGATTGCAGTACTACCCTCTCCTCTCGTTGGCTATAGTTGTACTAGATTGTAATACTAAGCAATGAAGGACTCTCATACATGCAACCGCGCTTATATCTCGAGATTTTACTCCGTACAATTTTACGCGATTTGACTTATTTGGGATATCAATCACCTAGGCCAGACATTACGGAACAAATACCATAAGACTTTTCCCCATCTTTTTCTTTCAACGAATTGGAAAAAGTCGTTTGACTAGAGCAAACATTCTTTGCCCTGAAATACTCTAATTGACCGTAACTGATGTGTTAACACAAAGAAACCTATCAATTATGGTGCACAAATGATTCTATGAAGTGTTAACCTCCCCCACCTCCTGTTCAATAGAAGACTTAGCAAGACGAAAACGGTCTTACATAGAAAACGGTTTCCCAAAAAGGCTTTGCAACACTCAGAACTTATCAATAGAACCAACGCTTTTGCACTAACCCTATTTTGCATAACAGTAGCCAAGATTAAATAATTTCAGGTTCTCAGAAACTCAATGTTCGATGTTACTACAATGAGAGTGTCTTCCCACCCTATCTCGTTTTTTTTTTAAAAGACGTACTACGTCGAGTCATCGACGCATTAACGTCTTCGGCTTTCTATTTGTCCTTTTTGCAATCTCCTTTCCTCCCATGGTTAAATAAAATCGGCAATTCCTGTTTCTTTTAAAAATTGGCATACTACGTTTTGTATATAAAATTGTTCCTCTCTAGTTCTAACTTCAAATCCTAGTATTTCGTCCAATGTAATTGGTATATTTTTGCATCTCATTTTGTCGGACAAGGTCTTCCTCTGACTTGTGAAGTTTTGGCATCACCCTATCTCGTATTATTTCTCTAACTCTGTTTCCTTTTCTCTTAACTGTCTTCCTCTTTTCTTACTGCTAAGTTTTGTTTCTTTTTGCAAGTACTGTACTCTAGGAAGGTTAGGATGTTTTATCCTTCACCCCCGAAATTATTATTTTACAATGGGGAATACAGGAGAATGCACAAACGTAAAAGTAAGAATGCATATCACAAACACTTCGCCCCTCCCAAACCGAAATCCTGGGCTCGGCTCTGTGCTAACGAAACACTTACTAATATTTGAACAATTAACGCGACCAACAAGGGGCGTGAGCCTACGTCGGGAATGAACTAAAAGAGTATGTTGACATAGCTTATTTTTTTTACTTCTTGATATCGTTTCGTAGAAAGTTACCATCAAGGATAATATAACGCAAGGAAATAATAGAGAATACAAATATGGCGGTATACATTTTTTTCTATAGTAATAACCATCGGATCCGCTAAGGTTTGGCGCTTTGAAATTGTCAGTCTCACGAGCAGGAGGGATTCCCCCGATTTCTATCAGTCAAAAGCTGTGTTCGCTACGGGAAAAAAAATCGGTTAAGGAAAAGAAAAGTGGAGTTCAGGTACGGTCCTTTAGGGCCAGCAAGGTGCCACAGTTTCAAAGTAACTTTCTCATGGGTGGACGTCGCCTATAAAAACTCGAGTGTCGGATTTGCTCGACATCAGTTGTTCGATTAGCTTTTCCAAATCAACAACAACCGCTCCCGAGCTTCGGTCATCAACAAGATGAAGGTAGAAACTCAAATCAGTTTTTGTCTACGTAATACGAATGATTTTTTACCTTATTCTAGCCGTTCGCCATTGCCGCTGTTTTGTGTTTGGTCTTGGCCCTTGCTTGGGCAGATGACTTGGCTCAAGGAGCTTCCAAAGCCAAAGGCTACGGTAATGTGATGAAACGTACAATATTTGCTAAGTCACTTAATACCTATTTTTAGGTGGAGGTGGCGGCTACGGAGGTGGCTATGGCGGTTATGGCGGAGGCCACGGTGGTGGCTACGGAGGCCACGGTGGTGGCTATGGAGGCGGTAGCTACGGAGGCGGTTATGGAGGCTATGGTGGTGGCCACGGAGGTAAATATTTATCAATCTTTATAACTTCAAATTTCTTTTAACTTTGACAGACATTCTGCTACATTGATTTTACGCTGAACAAAGATATTTCGAACTTGTTTTACTAAAATTTAATCAAGTTCCGGAAGTATTACTTTACGTACAAACTGTATTGTACTGTACGTGCAAATGCAGCAATAGCGTTTGGCGCTGTCACGATTTGACAAATTCCTAAATTCTTTCCCACAGCTAAAATATCTCTTAATTAATTATATCTTCGATAACTTTATTCCACAGGTTACGGAGGACACGGTGGCTACGGAGGTACTTTCAAGATCCAGACAGAATGGACACAATAAATCATGACTTTATTTACTTAAGCGTTAATTATAATAGTTGTAAATGCACTTTTAACTTGAGAATGCATTTTAGGTGGTTGCGGAGGTGGACATGGAGGATACGGCGGACACGGAGGTTACGGTGGCCAAGGAGGATATGGCGGTCACGGAGGATACGGTGGTCAAGGTGGATATGGAGGTGGACATGGAGGATATGGAGGTGGCCACGGAGGATATGGTGGCTATTAAGCTTTCTACAAAAAGCTTCAGCTTCCCTGACTACAAAGCTCACATGTACCTACGGCAGAGCTGTTCTGTGTTCTATTATTTCTTTCTAACCAAAATTCTACGAGAAACAAATACATTTTACTTTAATTAAAATCCCTTTGTTCGGATCTTTCATTGGTATAGCGGTCCTCATCAATTTGTTGTCGAGGCCCGGATTCATAAAAGGCAATTTTTCACAAATCGATGTCGATAAATGGTTTCAGGATAGCTTGAACCTCCTTACAATTATTGTGTGCTTGTATGCACTATTATATTATTATTACATAGCAATATGGTGTAAATTGTCCTATACGACTTTTAAGGGGTTCGATCTTATGTTGGTGAATGAACAAAATCCGTATAAATTTGTGTCTTTGCAGGATAAACGAAGCCCTGATCGGCCGCTCAACCGCTGCTGTAATACGTAATGTACTTACAGTACAATATATACTAGTACACACAATTCGGCCACCCCTTTTTCCCATTACTCGGGTAGTTGTTAAAGCAAGCCCCAAGTGTACTCATGTGAATTGCTACTTGAGTTATGTACTCTAGTAGTTCATTAAAGTACAGCAATAGTAGCTAAAATAACTTAATATTTGATCGAATACGTTCTACGATATGCAACGTAAAAAGCTAATTTCGGTCAAAAACTTTGTCGAATCGAGTGATAAGTTACTAAAGTTTCATTAACAAAAGATTAACCTCCGAATAAAAGTCCCTTGGATATTACGAAGACTAGTGATAGAAGCAACTCCTCAAGGAGTACAAGGTTTGCTGGATTGCTTAATCATCCTATAATACGAGTAATCCCGGGCAGCACGATTTCAAACAGTGCGAAATTCGATTAGGTATCGTAAATGCCACTGTATACCGCCCTTCTCTTATGGACGATTACACGGGAAATTTTCGTGGACGTTTTGCATTTGCCACTCCATTATTTTTTTAAAAAATCGTAACACTGAAGTTTTAACTAATAATCCCGAAAATTTTACGACGAGTTATCTTTGAAAAAAGCAAAAATAATTCAGAATTGTTGAAGCATTCTTTTTTTTGCTTTTTCCAGAATCAAGAATTTCAAAAATGTATCCACGTTATATTCTAGGTACAGTGGAACCCACTTAATTGCAACTCACATAGCGACAAGACCCGCCTAATCACAAGCAAATCTCAAGGCCCGTTTCACTCCCATTTAACGCAATGGAGACGAACCTCGGATTAGGCCAACTCGGTTAATAACAGATCTCGCATATCAGCAAGTTTCTTTTCTTCCCCACAGGATATATTAAAATCTTATGTAGATCCGTTTAATCGCAACCAGCTAAGAGCGTGCATAACTAAAAATAAGTGTCCGGCAAATTCCTAGAAAAGCTTCCTGGGCTTCTTGTTTAGAGCCATGTCATAAGAAGAATAAGCCTTTCACCTTTCACCCTTCACCTTTCTCTATTTCCTGTTCTATACTTCGCGATCTCCAAGCAGTTCACCAGTTCTCTTGTAGCAAGACTGACAGCAATATGTCGAAAAAGAAGTACACGACTTTGTCTTTAACCCAGCGAGTTGAAGTGTTGTCGCTCCTGGAAAAAAGTGAAACACAAGTGTCGATTGCACGAAAGTTCGGTGTTGACCTTAGTGTAATTACAAATATTAAAAAAGATAAGGAAAACATTCTGGATAATTGGCGAAAAAACTTGAACCCAGACCGGAAGCGTAAAAGAACCGGAAAAGCTGAAGACGTAGAAGAAGCTTTGCTCAGATGGTTTAGTCAAGCACGTAGCAGACAGTTACCCGTCAACGGTCCATTACTCAAAGAAAAGGCTGAACATATCGCGAAAGATCTTGGGATTTATGACTTGGGATCCGATATGGAGACTTATAAACAAAATATTGTTAAACAACGTTTAATCACTGACTTTTTCTCGAAGAAGTAGTAAAATATGAGTTTTTTGGTGATTTTAAGTGAAGTTTCTTTCATAGAGTACTATTTATTTAGTATTAAATACAAGCATATAAGGATGTAGTATTTTTTCACTCTATTGGTAAATCTATATGTTGTAAACCGTCACCTCGGATAACCCCAATGCCCGCTTAAAGACAAGACTGCTGGTCTGTCCCGGGCCCTTGCAATTAAGCGGGTTCCACTGTATTATTCACGTTAAAATTTTGATCGAAAAATTATCGAAGAATATGCAACAGTTATGGAAAACTTATCATTGCAATTTTCTCTTTCTCCCCTTCAGTCAGTGTCAAATAAGAGGGAATACACTGGCCTTAATAAATTTCCGCAAAAGCTTAATGAACGTGAACTTGCCGATTCGTGTGACAGGAGAATCAAGCGGTACCTATCCAGCGACTTATTCTGGAGTGCCAAATCATGGCGTGAAAACTGTTAGAAGTTTCTCTTACTACTTTTAAAAACGCAAAAACTCGTTATTTTTGGCGGTTATCTGCACTTTTGCATTACGTAGTGCGATTCATGCGCAAATTCACTGATACGACGACTTACCCTTCTTTTTGTGTTCTTAGTAAGGACCTAGAAATCTTACATAGTAGTTTCTAAACAACGCAAAAGTGTTTAGAGCTATACGGTGAAAACTTAGCAACCAGTTCTCCCCACTACTTTCACACGAGACATGATGAACCAAAAAAGTGACACCGCAGTACGAATGCAAAAAATAACGTTTTATATAAAATATATACCATTCTTTTGAGACAAAAACAGAGTTCAATCGATTCGAAAAAACGACTGAGAATAGACCTCTAAATTCCATAGAATCTTATGTCAATCGTATAAAACAAATTATTAATAGAACTAATAATAATAGTACAAATTTTATTATAAAAATATAAAACTATCCTGTATAGTGAATCATAATATTATTAATTATGAAATCACAAGACTTTAGATCACTTTCGACAACATTCTAGAACACTAATTTCCTTGGAAATCTAAGGGACAGTGAAAGTAACTTTTCGCCTATTGAGTTGTGTAAGACAACTCAATAGGCGAAAGCCTACATCTGTTTTCACGAACACCAAAGTATTTTATTAGTATGGTACGTTAAAAGCTTATAATAGGAGCAAAATTCAGTGGTCGCTTTTATTCATTTCATTAAGTAAACGTACGATTTTCGGTCTATATCTTACATCGTGTACTAAGTGAAAATGTGAAACCGCTGACAGTGCCAATTCTCCCGTCTCTTGTAATACCAAGCGAAATTTTAGTTGGAATGCTCTATAGTGAAACTTACGCCGCCGTCCCGCGTTCTTTAGTCAATTTTCGCTCAAATTTCTCTATCACCTGCTACTCTACTTTTTATTTTATTAAATCTAACTTCGAATTCTGTCACCTCAATTTAAGTTACTGATCTAGGAACCAGTGCGAGCATAAATGCCAGTCTCTTATACTCCAATTTCTATTCAAATTAAAGAATACACGTTTTCTTGGTCTCGTTAATGCGTCAGCCCATAATTATAGATTCTTGAAAGGTACAGGTGTTGACTGTAGCCAAAATCTATAACATGAAGGTTAACTCGTCTCAACAAACGTGGAAATAAAACTAATTTGCCGTCACACATTACACTCCGCAAATCGTGAGGTACATATTGAATCCTCAGTGTGTTAACGGATTCTTTCACAACATGTTTGCATGGCATGAAATAGTTTGTTCTGCAACACCGCAACAGTGGAAGGTAAAAAAAAAATCTCACTTTCCAACCGGGAACTAAGCAAAAGCGCCGCACTTGAAGGAAAACGGTTAAGGAAAATAGGAAATAGAAGCTCCATGAAGTAGTATATCGGCAGGGGTGATCAAGGAGGAGGCTTCAAAAGTGTAATTTTAGCGACTTTCTCGTCAATGGACTAGTATAAAAAGGCACGTATCGGTTTTGACGAACATCAGTTGTCCGCTTGACTTTCACAGCTCAACAACTGCTTTCTACCGCATTAGCAACTCAAGATGAAGGTAAGAAAGCTTTAAGACTTCTAAATTGTCTACTTTGTATTCATTATCTACTCTATATTTTTAATTTGCAGATCTATATTATTACGTTCGTGTTCTGTTTGGTACTGGCTATCGTCTGGGCTGACGATTTAGCTCAAGGAGCTTCAAAATCCAAAGGCTACGGTACTTACTTTTCACAATTTTAATACATACTTTTTCTAAGTGTTCCGATAAATCTTCCAGGAGGCGGTAGCTACGGCGGTGGCCATGGTGGTTACGGAGGTGGTGGCTATGGCGGTGGCCATGGTGGTTATGGAGGCGGCGGCTACGGCGGTGGACATGGTGGTTACGGAGGAAGCTACGGCGGCGGCCAAGGAGGTAAGTTTGTTACCAGTTTTACTTAGCCTGCAGAAATAGTTTTTGCTTTTTACTTGCGAAGCGAGCACAGAATCGTTTTTAGTAATTTCAGCTGCATCATTTTCTAAAGCATGAAGAGATTTAATGATAATCAAAATAGCTGTAATCAAAATTGCCAAAGTAATTAAATAATGTTATTTCGCAGGTCATGGAGGATACGGAGGTACGTTGGAATTCTGAAGTTAGCTTGTCTGATTTCTAACAACTGAAGGGTAAATTCAAAAGATGAGTAATACGTGTCTTAGGCGGTTGCGGAGGTGGCCACGGAGGACATGGCGGTGGATATGGAGGCTATTAATTTTTTTTGGCAGAAGATGCTAAGCTTCCCCATTGAGTCCTTACATATACATTCACAGCAGTGCTGTTGTGGCATTTCTAAGTTATTTTACTGGTCAACGTTCCTACTGTGTAACAAAATAAAGTCTATTACTACGAGAAAACACTCCATTAATTGAGCTGACTGAACTCATTTATGAAAAGAGGGGAGAAATTGTGAAACGAAATGTTACCGGAAATAGTGTGAAAGGATTCTGTTCAATTATATGAGCCCTAAAACGCTCTACTGGTTGGAAAGACCACGATCTTTTATCCGGAGGACAATCTTTTGCCTTTCTAGTGATCTTTTCTCTGAAATGGCTTTTGATCACATTTTTTTCTAAGTATACTTACTTAAAAATGACATTCAGTTCGACCACCAGACCAAGGGTTAACATTGGGAACAACGGTAGTAGCGAGGACCTGACGACGCTTAATTTAGAGTTCTTCGTATTGCGCGCTTTTTGTTTTTTCTCATACTAGGCGGCAGCACTTCCTGGTTTACAGTCTAGACTTGGTAACAGAAAACTGTTTTTACTTGTGTACTGAAAAAGAAAGGTATAAATTCCATAACACTTTACACTCATTACCAGCCAAATTTTTAAACTAGTTTGTATAATCTAGTTAATATGGCTGCTCTTCAACGTTCGGCAATGTACCTCACTAGACTTCCCAACTTCTCCTGCAGGTAAAGTCATTACATAACATTCTTGAAAAGTACATAAACTTTATCCTTACCGATCTTAACAGAATAACAAGATGCTTGTCAACCTCGAGCAGCAAAGCTGTTGCCAACGAAACTTTCGAAGAGAAAAATAAACGTTTGGGCCGCCCCATGTCTCCCCATATGAGCATTTACCAACCCCAAATCACAACCATTATGTCGCTTAGCCACCGAGCTACTGGCCTAGCATTGTCAGCCATGATGACCGGTTTGGCTGCGGGAACCTTAATTCTCCCTGGTACTTTTCCGTCTTACCTAGCGACTCTGTCCTCTTTGGCGTTAGGACCTGCCTTTATCTTCGCAGCCAAATTTGTTTTGGTTTTCCCGTTGACCTACCATACCGCCAATGGCATCCGACATTTGGTAAAATGAATGCATAAGACACAACACAAGCCTCATCCTAATTATCCGCTTCGTTTCTAGTCATGGGATTTGGGCAAGGGTCTCACCATCAGTAACTTGTACAGAACTGGCTACATCACCCTTGCAGCCTCTGTATTGGGTGCTGTGTTGCTGGCCATGATGTAAAACGGTTTACAAAGGGAACCGTACTGCGAAATATACTGCCATGATACGAAGTGAAACCCGCATGGCAACCAAGATAGTTTGTAAAAAGAAAGATTCTGCCGTTTTAGGTGTTTGAAAATACAGATATGTTGAAAGGGAGTTGACAAGCTTTGCGTTATTGAGTTAACTATTGTACCCATAAAAGCTGCAACTGAGATCACTTGCATGTAAAAATACAACAAAAATAACCTTCTACTATAAATAAGGGAAGCGGAAACATTACACACTGGTTTCGGCATTGAGGCTCACGCTTGCTTCCTCTTCGGTTAGCTCGTTCAGATTGTTCACACTCACTTTGGCATGCCGTCTTCGCGAATGCGGTCGTTTATCCCTCGCCCGCATTGGCGGCTCTTCCATGCCTTGTTCCTCCGCAATGAAATGCAAAGACGCGAAATCGGCCGTTGTTCCTTTCCGCTTCATTTCTTCGAGTTTGTTCTTTTCGCTGGCGCCCAGTTCCACATGAATATTCACGTTACTGATCTTGCTTCTCGAAGAATCCATGGGAAGAAAGTTGTTCTGGACCATTTCCGGGTTCTCGGCAGAGGCCGCTGCGTTGCTCACGTTGTTATTCTTCAACATCCGTTGCTTCCTGAAAAACCGCCGCGCTGCACCGCTTTGCCTCGGATCATAGAATACTTGCACTGGATCTGCCGGGTTGGACATAAAATTCCGGCTGGTCAAAATGGGCGCAGAACGGATTGAATGATTCATTCGCGGACTGGTACTACTGCGGCTGTCTGGAGAGCGTTTGTCAGCTGCCGGTTCTGTTTCAGGTTTTGGACTTTCTCGTTCCCTACAAGCGCTATTTAGGTCCGTAGCCAAGGACTGGGAGCACTGATTGCTGGTAGAAGGCTGGGAGTGGGTAATACTGGGCACTGTACGAGGGACATTGTTATTCGGAACGGATTCGGTAACGCTTAACTTCGCGGACGTGGTTGTCGTACCCTGATACTCGCTATGGACATCTCGTCGGCAAATGACAAAGAACACGAAAGTAAACACTCCACAGCTACTAGCGCTGATAATGTACAACACATTAAATGTCATCTCTGAATAAGGAAGCGAATGCAACGAAGGCTGGTACACAGCCCCAAAAGCGCTAAGCCAAAAAATAAATGTCAATACTGCGCTCGTAACTAAACCAAACAACTGTGTCTGGGGTGAACGAATACTATCTTTGTTACTTTCCTCTTCCTGGTCTACCAAATCGACTTGCATGTCGGTTAACGGAACTGCGCTAGCTGCTGTCGCAGTTTGAGCAATGTCACCACTCAGCTGCGTTACTTGTGTTAGACTGGAAACGGAAGTTTTGTTGGTCTGGGATAGTGTGCGTAACTTGAGGCCTATGTGTGCGTAATAGCCTATTAACAGGAGACATAGAATGGCGGAGGGAATGCCAATCGTTGCTAGCGCCGGTTCGGTATCTAGGAAACAATAGAAAGGGTTGGCGTACTGCTGGAAGTGTAGTGCGCCTGATATTCCGCAGACCATGAGGCCCAAGCCCCAACCCATCAAATAAAATCTGATGATAGATTTGGGTAAAGGCGGTTCTTCCATGACGGTTTCTTCAGTCAGCGGTAACGGTGGCGATTTTACTTCTAAGCTTTTCGCTAGAATACTAAAAAAAAAATGCCATTGACAATTAACCGTCTTTTGCATAAAATTACTATCAATTACCTTGCAGATATGATCATCCATAAAATAATAGAGAGGGTCAAATAATGAAGCACCATGCCAATGGACTGACATAGCAGTACGTGAGTGGTTTGACGGATTCCAGATCTGAATTGTAACAATGTATGAATAAGTAGGGTTTTTGAGAAACACATTCTAGAGAATCTTTACGTGTAAAAGAAGCAAAGCAAAGTAGCAGAGATCCAGGTGTTCACTAAAGCGTGTCGAATATTACGTCCCAAACGAAGATCACATTTGAGGTAGACAGTAATGCATAGAATGTAACAAGAGAAAGCCAACGCTGAGCCTGCATAGATTCCAGGCCAGAGAATCGGATCTGCATATACGATGCTACGAAAAGAAATTCAAATCAGAATCTTCAAATGACATTAGAGGGTTACTTAACTGTACGACAGGAAGGAATGGGCTCAGGAGCGCAAAATAGCCCAACATGGGACAAGAAAATACTACTTGTTCCTCTTCTTCCCAAGGTTGTGTCTTATCAAGCAAGCAGCTTTGCATAGTCCAATGATTGTTAACAAACATCAAATGATATGGCATTGCAGTCTTATGGTACTGCATCATGATATATACAGGAAAGGTAAAGTTGGAGTATCCTACACAGAAAAGAGATTTAATATCTATGCAGCTATGTAGAATAAATAATCCGTTTTCTACTGGCATGGATCCCAAAAACGGGCGACGAGAACGTCAAATTTCCAATATCAAACAAGCTGGCATATTTCTCATCAAATACTGACATAACAATTTGTTCTTCTAAAGCAGGCATCTGAATTAAAGCTTCAATGGTCTAAAAATACACACCATTATATTTATTTGACTAGAAATGGTTTTGAAAGTACTTTATCGTGGGATATATCAAGAGATTCATTGGTTGATTTACAATCTAATTCAAAATGGGGCTTTCTTCGCCAAGAGCATATGGCCCCGGGAGTAAAACTGCGGAAATCTAATCGACTTAACGCGAAATTTTCCTAAAAAATAGAAGTGTAGGTAAAATTCAATTTATTCCCACAATTTAAGATTACTTCTTCGTGTTTTATAAGTTTAGAATTCTGGAACGTTTCAACAACTTTGTCTGGCAACTGGTTCACGACTGGATCTAAAGCTTTGGCCGAGTGAAACGCTTCCTCTTCCACAGAAAGTACGTATGCGGTAACATTCCATTGAATATTCTGCAACGTCAAATCAATTCAGTTAGTTCATTAAAGAAAAAGAACAAAAGTGTAAGATAAAAGATTACGGAATATGAGCATAAAAATGATAAACACTTATTCGAATTAAACAAAGTAATGAATAATAAAAGGCGACTGACAAAAAAGGGTAGAATAAGAGAAACTAAACAGTAAAAAGTAAAAAAAAATCTAAAATTTAAAGATAAAACAAACGATACTCAAAAAGTCTTTCTAAACTTACTTTCAGTTTTTTTAAAGCTCTCATTAAGTAGATAACGTCCCATTCACGGCTGGAGTATCCTTCCGAAACAGCTTCCATCACTTCTCCACTGATTTCATCGTCCTTCACAGACCCGGCTTGGCCTTCTAGAACCGGACGAAGTATCTCACCCAATTTGGTTAAGTAAGGGCACTGTTGGAGGCTTGAAACTTCCCATGTACCATTGGAAGTGCACTGACGAGAAGCTGTGATGCTATCTCGCGTCGGTACCTGGCATGGTAAGTTTGCTTTGATGCCAGGTAATGTCAAGGGCCAAGCGTATCGACCTTTATCCGAAGCCATAACTAAATTCGTTTACAAGAGAGAGAAATTAACAGTAAAAGAGGTTAATGACAATTTTTCACTCAACTCCTTACCTTCAAATGGGCAAGAGGGCGTGGATAATGTTATAACTGTAACATTTACGGTACGAACCAGGTTTGCTACGGGCGAATGACAGGTATAAGCCCCTTCGTTATCTTTAGTTAAAGCTTTTAATTGCCACAAACTAAAAAAAATTATCAGTATCAATGTAAAACAGTCATTTTGCTGATTACCTGAAGAAAGTTCCATTCTCTAAATACGACGAATTGCTGGACATGTGAGAAGTATGAGGAGTGGACCACGACAGATTCTGAACAGGATTGATTTTGCACTTAAGTGATATAGCGTCGCCCTCAAAAACGATTTGGGGCGTCGAGGGAGAAATTTCAAACGTAAAATTATTTGGCTCTTTATCTGAAAAATTCATATGATTTACTAAAAACATTGTTTATTATTAAGCTTTAGTACGACTAACGCTTCTTAGTTTTTAGACTCACAGCAAATGTCTTCTGTGGAAAGTTCCCGGATGGGTTTCAACTCGTGGCCTAATTGACACGCCCCGACAATTCGCAGACTCCGTAAATGCTGCCACTTGACCAACGGTGACAAATTACACTCGCACGGCAATGAAGTGGACGCTAGCCCGCTAAGAAAGAGCGTATATCATGAGTATGGAACAATCGTCACGATTTAGTGGGTAAAAAAACTGGACCTACAGGCGTTTCAATGAAATGAGTCCGTCGAACGTTCCGTTTTTCACACGCTTAATAGGATTTCCGGTTAAATTGAGTCTTTCTAAAGTTGGTAAGCCGCGAAACATAGCTGCACTTATAATCTCCAAGCGATTTTCAGAAATATCTCTAGAAGGAATTAATTAATTGCGAAGGTTCACATAGCAGGATAGTTTGTTTACAGAAACTTTAGCTTTGGTAGTCGATTGAACGCTCCTGAGTCAATGGTGCTGATTGTGTTGTTCCTGAGTACACTAAACAAGAACGAGATACACAAGTTCTTAAAACGTTACAACGAGCAGACAAAGTTAGGAACTTACAATGATTTAAGTTGTGGGAAATTAATATCTTCAGTTTTCAGATGGGCAATTTGGTTGTTGGACAGATCTCTAACAGACAAAAAAAAAGAATTAGGTATGTATATACACACATACATACATTATATAAAATACTTACAATGAGACGACGTAAGGATTGTTGGTGAGGGAAGATACCATTTTTAAGGAAGTGATGGACTGATTTTGGCACACGATTTTCATGCCAATGAGCTCGAGGGCGGTTGTACTTGGATAAATTACAGCTGTGGTCCTCTCTTGCCCAGGATTGCATATGCAAATCGCTGGACAAATAAATTTCGGTTCTAGACTGGACGCTACATCTACGATGGCGACATTTTTGTTGCTTTTTCTTCTGGCAGTGGTGGGATACACCCATAAACTAAGGAATACTGTGCAAACGCAAAGCCATCTGAAAAGCGTCGCTTCCTTCTTGGGAAGAATCATTCCAGTACCATTACATTGTACCAATAACCTTAAAATATTTTTTTTTATTATAAATGTACTAAAGTAAGGCAAGTTACCTCTACAAAAAGACACAAAATGCGATCCCAACGGGTCCAAATCTCCACGGAATACGTAGAGAGAAAACAAACTGTCAACACCTTAAATTAGCTCCTTCTTATGACTGCTGTCCCGCAAAGTGAGGGAAGGTTTACACGACGGAAGCTATTTTCCCGTAACTCTGCACGTACCCGAAGAACACTGAATGCACTCTTCGAAGAGGCACAGTACTGAGCAAAAAAACCGGCGGGGGACCAGCGCGCTTAAATGGCACGGGCATGTCCAGGCAAGCGCCAAAATCGTTCCGCAGGGTTATGCTTTTGCCAACAGTCTAGGCAAGCGGGGAGACGACAACCCGCTTTAAGCATTGCCTGGACATACCCGCGCGCACTGTACCTGCTTTCCCCGCCGGTTTTTTTGCTCAG
>JAHZNP010001267.1:0-22630 GCA_020615345.1 Triops cancriformis
TGCAAATCTCGTTTCATGTGAGTTTGCATTGTTGTTCGTGGCACTTGCAGCTCTGCGGCTCGTTTCCTTGTCGATTTCATCGGTGACCGAGTTAATGACTCAGCAACAGCAGCACAAGACTCCTTTCGAGTGGAAGGTCTGCCACTTCGGGGCGCGTCTTTCACTGATCCCGTACCGAAAGCCTTTTTCTCCCATCTAAACAAAATAATTCTGTTTGGTGATGGCTTCTTAAAACGAGTTACGAAGTCTTCCATAATGTTTGTCATGTTTTTTCCTGTTTGTGGCCGCTCGTGGACCCACACAGCGGCAACAAGCCTTTCCTCCACTGTGTAAATACTCGTATCGGTCATGACCCTCACTCGACTAAAAATTCATTGTTGCCTTTCACGCAAGGCCCGAAAGATGTCTAACACAGCGGTTACGTCAAGATATGAGTCCTGAACCTAGGGAAACTTAAATCGAACGTTTTCCTCGCCAATCTTTTTTTTACAAGCAAAAGAACCCAGGTGTAATAGGACTTTCGGGCCACCCTGTACATGACCTTATTGTACATTTTCTTCGTCTCTTCATTAATTTAAAGTTAATCTTAATTGGCGGCTAACTGAGAAGTATTTGCCATGAATACATATTATTGCTCAATATGTAAGAAAGTTTCGCACCGGCTTAAAGCATATTATTTGCACTTAAGAAATCATGCACCCAAACAATCACCTCCGGCATTTTCTTGCTCAATGTGTGCGTCAGCATTTAGGACGCATTTTTCTCTGAGGGTGCACATTTCGTCTAGACATGCTGATGCAGCAAAGGCTAAAACTGACTTATTGTATAAAAAAATATCACGGAAAACTGCACTCTTCCAGAATGCGGAGCAATTTTACCTAATATGCATAGTCTTTTGAAACACCTGAAAGGACATTAGGTCTGGAAAGGAGATTAAATGTCCATTTAATAACTGCACTTTTTCCTGTGACATTCTCTCAACTTTTACTTCTCACTTGTCGAGAAGACACAGAAACGACAAAAATTCGTCCTTCCATATAAGCGGTTTGCATGGGACACACACTCCTACTGAAAGACAAGTATGTGGTACGGAAAACATGGAAATTGCTGCTCTGATCGGGACAACATAAGGGATAGAGAAAGTGTTGTTGAGAAATTGAAAGGAATCCAACGTGGATTAGACAGTGCGTTAGGTGTTACGTTAACACGAGCTCTTGCGAAGCTTTATCTTCCGATGGAATTTAAGCTCCTCATACCGTAAACCGTAAAGTACTGTTGACACAGTAATTGAATACTACTTAGCTATAGGAAGTCTTTCGAAAGAGCACCACATTGAAAACACTAAACTTTTTTTAGCTGAGCAAGGGTTAACTGAAACAGTTATTAATGAGATTTGGGAAAACATGAGAAAAAAGACCCGCTGGATAAGTTACATGAAAGTAAAGGCAGACTTAGTACTCCATACTTGCGAAGATATTTTTTAAAGAAAACTTTTACTACATCGCACCACTTGAGCTTCGAGCTTCTTCTCATAGCTTCTATCATTATGTCCCAGTCGAAGAAACCATTAGAAGCTTGTTTAGCCATGAAGTTGTTCGTCAATCTCTTGAACATGTCAATAATTCTGATGACATTTTTTCTGGTGTCCTTGACGTAGAAGTATTCAAGTCTCTTCCGCCTGAGAGACAAAAGAGCATCCATCTTTTGTTATACACCGACGCTTTTGAAGTTGTTTGCCCGATAGGCTACGCTGTGGCGAGGCACAAAATATTGGCGGTATACATGGTGTTAGCTAACGTACCTTACTACCTTAGGTCAAGTGTGGAACAAATGCAACTTGTACTTCTAATAAAGGAAAAAGATTTCGATGTGCAAATTCATTTTGAAAGACTAGTGAAAGATCTTCTGAGATTAGAAACCAATGGATTTTTATTTAACAGCTTGGCGTAACCGGTTAATCTGTTGGCTATTTTGGGGGACAATTTAGGTAGCCATACTATAGGTGGCTTTCTTGAAAGTTTTTCAAGGAACGAGTTTTACTGCAGATTCTGTTTAGCGACTAGGGATGACCGCAGTTCTCTGGCCATCATTAACAGAGAAACCCCAAGAACCAGGGAAATTTATGAAGCTTCTTTGCAACAACTTGAAGGAGATCACAGTAAGCTAGGAATCAGGTTCAGCTCTCCCTTCAATCAACTAAGCTGTTTCCATGTTTGAAACCCGGGTTTGTCACCGTGCATTGCATACGATCTGTTTGAAGGCGTACTTGCGTACGATGTGCCGCTTTTTTAAAGAAACTTGTTCGTGATGGGTGGTTCACCAAACACTATTTGAATCAGAGGATAGAAAATTTCAAGTACGGAGAATTGGACAGAAGAGACGCACCAAAGGGCTTTAACTTTTGTAAAGCAAGATTAGTTGGCAATGCCATTTCTGTTCGCAATTTCCTAGTTTAATCCTATATTTTTATGGAAAAAGGTATTGGATGTTCACAATGAATGCTGGCGCTCATTAATACTACTTTAGGGCATTGTTTAGCTTTGCAGTGCTACTAAAATAAGTCAGCAGCAAATATGCCTTCTTAACATGAAAATTCATGAGTACATTTTCGCTCGCCTCACTCTTTTTCCTAATACTCCATTAAGACCGAAACATCACTTCATTTTCCACTATCCTAGGCTCATGGAGCAGTTCGGATCTCTTAGTCAGTTGTTAACTTTCAGGTTTGAGGCCAAGCACTCTTTTTCTTTAAGAAGGTAGAGCGGGTGACGGGAAGCTACAAGAACGTTACCAAAACCCTTTCTGAAAAACACCAGTTATTACAAGCGTTTTTGCATGACCGTGGCCTGTATTCACCTAGAGTCCTCTTTAAAAGCTAATTTGAAAATTGCGAATCCGATTTGTTACGAGGAACTTTTCTTTCGAATGAAGATAAATGGCTGAAATGACAGAGCGCCGTAGTAAAGGGTACTTTATACGAAGTTGGAATGTGGTTGCCTATTCGTAGGCTAGAACCATTTTTAGATGACGTTTTCTTCGGTAGAATTTGCACAGTTACTATTTCAAACGATACGAAAAACGTACGCTTTGAAGTAGAAGAGGTTTAGTTCGATTGGGTGGAAGAGTTCGGTGTACATAAGACTGACGTTTCAGTTTGTGTGGAACAAACTGTTGTGAAACATTCAGAACTCCTTTACTACACCCCATTACATAGTTACATTATGACTGACGGAGCTCTCATTATCCCACTTAAGAAATCTTACACGTAGACGAAAACGCTTTGAAGTTTATTTTTGTTCGCTGAAGGTTTTGTTTAGATGTTGTATGCCATTCGTTTCTACATGTACAATATAGTTATATCCTTGAATGTAAAGCTAGTGACAAATAAACCCCTTGCTTTTTTCATGAAAACGATTTACGTCCTAAGAACATGGAGGCTTTCATTAAAGAAGCACTTCCGGGATTGGATAGTCCGTTATTCGAATTGCTGGAAGAAAGACTTTCAGAAGACTCACCGATACATCTTTTTTGGTTTTATTCCATAGAAGATTAATTCATAAACGAGCATGGCATACTAGTGCAGATCGATACAGACAAGAAAAAGAATACAATTGAACAAATAGTTGCACCGGAGTCTTTAAAGACTGATATATTATACACTTTACATGATCATCACAGGTCAGGTCACTTAGCTTTCGAAAAGACATAACATTAAGATTAAGGAACGTTTCTTTTGGCCAAAAATGTACTCCGAAATCAAACAATACTGTAAGTCTTGCGAATCTTGTGCCCGACACAAAAACACAACACGTACTTCGCCTGCACCTATGATTTCCCTTACCCCAGTATCAGCACCAATGGAAAGAATTGCTGTCGACGTCGTAGGCCCTTTACCGCAAACTTATAGAGGAAATCGTTACATAGTAGTATTCACAGACTATTTCACTAAATGGCCGGAAGCTTTTGCATTTCCGGATCAAAAAGCTGAAAGTATAGAAAGATTTCTTGTAGAAGAAATAATTTTTCGACATGGAACTCCTCGAATACTCTTGTCAGACCGTGGAGCGAATTTCATGTCCGAGCTGGTAACACAAATATGTAAGCTTTTAGAAATAAAAAAGTACGAACAGCATATCACCCACAAACAGATGGTTTAACTGAAAGGTTTAACAAAACACTAATATAATTACTTAAACACTAAATTAACAAGTCTCAAGAAGACTGGGACTCTTACATACCCTACGCACTTTTTGCCTATCATATATCAACACAGTCTTCAAGCCAAGACACACCTTTCTTCCTTTTATGCGGTAGAGACCCCACTCTACCGATTGACAATCTAATCACACCTCCAAAACAAAGTTATGCGCTAGTAACTGACTATAAAGCAGAAATGTTAGCGAAATAACACAATGCATGGAAAATGCAAGCAAAAAGATGCAAAAAGCTGCAGGGAAACCAAAAGAATATTATGATAGAAATATAAAAGAAGTTAAATATGAAGTTGGACAAAAGGTATATTTGTCTAACCCAGCGACTAAACCAGGACTAGCAAGGAAGCTAGATTTCAAATGGTTAGGTCCTTATCGAATACTAGAATTCACTTCTCCAGTTAATGTACAAATAGAAGATTTTGTAAATAACAAAGTTGAGCTTATGCATGCTAATAGACTCAAGCCTTGTAACGAAAATAACTTGATGACAACTAAGACACCCTTACGTGACACAATTAACTCTCCAACAACCAACCAAACTTATATTGTCAGACCACTACCGACTCCTTTACCACCGACACCTGAAATGCCAAGCCCGAGTACCCCTTTCTTCTCTCCTCAACACCGCACTCCCTTACTGCCTACACCCAATATTGTTCCCCCAGTACCGGGAACACCTCAGACTCCAAGAAGATTAAATGAGTAAAATATTTTACAGCCTAACTTACCGAGACCCTCAGTTTCGTTAAGAGATAGTTCACAATTACGCTGACCAGCGAGGTTTCAAATCTGAGCACGGACAGATTTTTTGTAATTCGAACCAATACATAGCAAGCGTACAAAGCACTAATTATGATAACGCTTCGTAGATGGCCCAAGGCATTCCCCACACTTTTTATGCCTGTCCATATTGCTGGGTTCCCTTTCACCGCGCGGATAAAATTCCGCACCTCACTGCGTGTAGGGAACAGGTGTGCCAAATTTTCGGGGAGCCCCACGTTATGGTGTGCCCCTACACCGAGCCCGCCACATCCCCACCCAACTCTTCGCCCAACATATAGCTCTCGACTGCTGTCACGCTAAGACTATCCTTTACTACGACTTCTTCAATGCCGACGTAAGACCCGACTTACCCACATTAGACTGGTTTCTTGACTTACCGTACGAGCCCGTAACTGTTTACCTGGATGACTTCGACACCCGACTCCCCGACTTCTGTCGGATACCAACTCCCGACGACTACTGGTTAGGGAATTGGTATCCCGATACCATAAACTATAACATATACCAGACTGCGGAAGAATACCTTGGTGGCGAACAAGCCTACCAGGACCGCCTTGACGCGGAAATCTTTATCTATCGTCCACCTGGACGCTTCTGGAGCGCAGCAGCGGCAGCCTAATTAAAACACCAAATAAATTATTCCAGATGTCTGATTTCTTCCTATGCCCCTACTGCGCCCAACCGTTCCGAGCCGAACAAAGAACCGTCCAACTGATGACGTGACGGAGATTCCACCCAGCAAAACAACTCTACGTACTTCTATGCCCCTACTCAGATCTTCACCACATCCCCAAAGAAGACATCATAGCCCATATCCACTTCTGCCCTTTCGCTAAAATCAGCAATGCAATATATTCCCGACCAAGTTTAACCCAAAGCAACATCCCTTCCTTCCAGACGCTTCCCTACGAAACAGTCGACCTACCCAACCAACCTCCATCTCAAAACCCTAGTCCCAACGCAAGGTTCTTAGAAACAAGGTTGGCTCATCTGCTCGCGCCCTTCAGTGGAAGCAGCTATCGCCATCGCGTGGATGACGTGACTCGGAACAGAATTTATGTGCTACTTTTAAAAAGAACGACGTTGTGCCTGTTGTCCACTATTCTCTTAAAGATTATTATGTATGTACTTCGTTTTTTCTGGCAGAACCAAGTTTTCTTTCTACAGCAAAAAGTTGTCCTGCTGCAGTTACCTTTGCTAAGCGAAAGTTCACAATAGGATTGTCATAACGTCGAATACAGATTATCTTTCTCCTCTTTACATCCTGACAGCTCACTATCATTTTCAATGTTCAAAGGATTCAACACAAATAGTTAAAAGTATTTTTTTGGTATTGGAGTCGCTTACAGTTTACAAGTATCTTTTATGCATTAAAATGAACCTACATTAGAATCAGATTTTCTTTAAAACAAAATGGTATAATTTAACAATGATTGAAAGAGAAAAGGTATGGGAGGGAAGCTGTCCAAAACCTCAACAAGCAAAGGTGCAGAAACATGAAGAAAATTGCAAGTTAAGGAGAGCCATGGGATATTTACCATCATTATCCATTCTTATGATAAAGAGAATAAAATCTCTCAGTACAATAATAATAATGACATACATTTTCTATCTTGTACTAGGGCTGGCAAACTGAGCCGCTCAAGCCGAGCCAAGCCGAGCTGAGCCGAGCCCGGCTCGGCTCGGCTAGGATGGACCGGCTCACTGGCTCGGCTCGGCTTGGGCGACCGGCTCACCGGCTCGGCTCAGCTTGGGTGACCGGCTCAGAGGCTCGGCTCGGCTTGGGTAACCGGCTCAGAGGCTCGGCTCAGCTTGGGTGACTGGCTCAGAGGCTCGGCTCGGCTTGGGCGACCGGCTCGCAGGCTCGGCTCGGCTCACATAAACCGACTAATACATCCGGCTTTTTTAACAATTTGACCGGCTCGAACCCGACTTAATTTAGCACATAGCACGATTAGTGAAAGAAGAGAAACGAGGTGAAAGAAGAGAAGGGAGGTGAAAGATGTGAAAAGTGAAGAAAGAAAAGAAAAGAGGTGCTTTTGTAGTGGTCAGGGTATGAGAAAGCGCTGAATGCCATATAACGCTATCTCATGGTACCGAAGGCCTATATAAAGTGTTGTGCGACAAGTTATAAATATTAAACGTATTTCGGACATCAACTGATTAAATTGGTGCTTTCGCTTAACAATTGATATTGCGTTTTTGCATTAGTTTTTTTATAAATTTACTCTTTTACAGTGAGCTATTTACTTCTAGCTTACATGATTGTATAACCAAGGATTAATTGACCGTGACTTAATTTTGTGGTTCTCTTGTGTAACCTCTAGTTTTGACAATTTGAAGTGGTTAAGCTAAAAAGTATTGTACTTCCAATAGGAACATTTTCGAAAAAACAAATATTGAAAAATGTGAAAATAAATAATAGAAATAGAAAAGACTAGAAAAATGTAAAAATATGTACTGGCTCAAGGCTCGGCTCGGCTCAGTGTTACCGGCTCAAGGCTCGGCTCGGCTCAGGTTTACCGGCTCAAGGCTCGGCTCGGCTCAGCTCAGGGTTACCGGCTCAAGGCTCGGCTCGGAAACATAATGAGCCGAGCTGAGCTGAGCCGAGCTTGTACGCTAAAAACACCTGGGAAAAGAGACAAAAACGCCACTCTAACTTTGTTTTCATTTCGAGCGCCATGCCTTCGGCTGCGGCCGCTGATTGGCCCTGCTCCGAGTGACGTCGACGCTCGGCAAATTCAAACACGAAGTTCTCAGATGAGCCAACCTTGTTTCTAAGAACCTTGGTCCCAACGTACCTGTACCTGAAGTCTTACCCTATATTGAATCAGATAGTCCACCCGAACCTATGTGGGATATTTATAAAATTGTGCAACAAACTCAATACATAGTCTAAATTATATCGATGATGGCAGATGTTCTACTTCTTCTGGATCGCCTTCTCTATCTTCTCTTCCATCTTCTCTGTCAAATCTACAACCTGCAACTGCACAAATCCTTCTACTATCAATTTCATCGACTTTCAAACTATCCCTAATTGCTCACCAAGAGATACTGCAGTTACGCCGCAAACCGTAAACTACGTTCTAACACGAGACGCACAATAATCGGAAACTTTCAAAGGAATAGCTTGTGGCCAATGGCTCCGTGAACTAAAAATCGAGTCATTCTTTTTCGGAGGCCGACTCCACAACCGACAAGTAATCGTAAGATACAACAGCCGACGACTGCCTACACTTTTCAGAAACTCTCATCTGCAACGGTAACAAATTGTACCGAGACGCTAAGAAATGGACATTTGACCAAACACCGACAGGCAACCCAGTTTGGATCACAACTCAAACTACACTACACTAAATTGCTTCACGGAAGTAATAACCCTCCATCAACCACGCCCAAACTGTCCAATCGAATCCCCTTTCGGAAAAATCAACTCAAGCTACGACGATAAATTTGCAACAGCCAAACACGTAACTGTATTTTAGAACCTATTCCACAACATAAAATTGAAAAGCGATGTTCCAACGAAACTATAACACAAGGAACCGCTCAATATTTAATTAATGTACATGAAGGTTTTGGCCGTGTATTAGACACTAAAAACCAAATGGAATTCTATATTCAAACTCCTCAAACACAAACTTGTAACAACGTTAAAGCACATCAGGTTTTCGGAATGACTGACCACTTTCTTCAATTTGTTGTTCACTTGGCTCCGCAACCACGAGCCGACATTAAAGAAATCTCTCAAGCAATAGCAGCACATCTACAATTTATCAATGATAATAACGCAATGCGAGAAGTACAAATTGCGAAAAATCTGGACGTAATCAATTGTCAAGTCGCAAAGAACAGAGCAGCCCTAGTACCTCTTATCGCCCAATTCATCCTAGCAGCTCAACTCTTAACAGCTAAACAGCTCTTCTTCGAAGATGCGCTACTCAAACGACAGAATTTCAAACCGAAGAAACTACTTGCGGTCCTCAACGACGCTTCAGCAACTATACGATCGGAAAAGATGGATTCACTCTCTATCCTTTTAAACCTTGTTTTTGGCAAAATAATTTGGTCAATTTCAATGGAAAAGCACACAGATTTGAAAATGGTGATAGAAAACCTATCAATACTACAAAAATCCCTCAACTATATAATCTTCCACTAAACTTAAACCTATCCGTTGATACAATACTTTTCAACTTACTTTCTAATATCAACCCAGCTCATCAACGCGAAGAACAAGAAAACCTAAATATCTTAATTGATCTAATGCAATCCACTGACAAAAGTTCATCACAAACCATCAGCAATCAAGTCCTTGACTCCAAAGAGAAAAACAAATTAAACGGACTATTTACCTGGTCAACCACCCTCAATAATGCGATCTATATCTCAACAATTGCACTAATAATTCTCTTTGTCACAATGACTGTCATAAAATGCACAACTTGTGTAAAGAATGTAACTAACCTACACAAGTCTAAGAGGAAAAACGGCAACGATATCGAACTTCAACCGCTACAACCGACATCAACAAGTATACCGAAGGTCCCCAATCCGACGATACTCCCATTGTATCCAACAGCCCAGAATCACAATGTATATTACCCCAATCGAAGCTTAAGTATGTAATGACGTGTTGCCGGGACGGCAACTTTTTCAAACGTTGGAGGAATGTAACGGAGCAAAATAGGCTCCCACAAATGCCTAGATATAATAACAACTTCTGCTAACCTTCACTAACCTTCGGAGGCCTAAACACATAAGAAATAGGGCGATACATGGGTACCTCGTGCCGAGATCATTATCGGGTACCTATGTCGACACTCTACAGAAATAACCATTTTGGATGTAGGCCTAGTTTAACGTCACAACCAATGATACCGGCAAACCATTTAAAAGGAGGCCTACTCGAGAAGAAGAAAGGCAGTAAGTCACAGTAAGATACAAGATACGCAGTAGCACACACAGAAGCCAGACGGTACGAGCCGGTATCCTGCAGCACCGTTCTGAACATCGGCGCCCCAATCAAGAAGAACCCTGCAGCATCCGCATTCTCCTAACCCCGAACACAGTGATTTCACATTGTACTAGTGATAGTAAATAAACGATTTAAGTGAAACTCGACTCTTCTCCCTTCCCCCCTAAGTAGCAGGAAAATTACCTGTTACAATTCTAACATACTTTGTATTAACTTGGTGACGATTGATCCTTTGACTCCTTGCTTGTTTACCTCCCGCCCACTATGACGCCTGCCCTCCCATTTAAAATCTTTTAACACGCAGTCACTTGCAACGGATTTCCAAGCATTTCTGCTCGCCGTATCAACATTTTTCCCACCAATAAGCCGAATAGTTGCTACCTATAATTAATGTAGAATCGATGTAGAATTTTTAATCTGTCTAATTTTTTAAGTACAAACTACATATTTAATTCTATTAATACTTCCAAATGTCTTTTGCTGTTCTGGTCTTTGTAACATTGTTCCCAGGGCTTGAAATACTTAAACAGTCCGTACAGACAAATTGTCCATACCTGGAACTTCTTCGACTGGAGAAGCCACTCTGCTTTCTTCGATCCGTGAAAATGCGCCTGATTTCGTGGGTCACATTCTTCCGTTCGATTAAATGGTTCACCAACTGCCGAAAGCCACCGTTGCCTATGAAATTTTTGTAAGTCAGTGAAATAAATGTTATCATAATTGCAAACAAAACGTACCTTTTCTTCCGTTTACATTGTTGTCTACAGCTGGTCTACTCAGTTCAGCGTTCTCTTGCTCGCGAGACACGGTATTAACTAATCGTGGCTGCGCACTAGTTTCTGGAACAGGAGGAATAAAAACCGGTTCCTTGGACAGTTGTTCTGTAATTCGAAATCAATTGATAATTATTAGACAGACATATGGAACAAATTATATAAATCGCACAAGCCAAGTATTTCGTACAAACGAGACAGAAAGTAAAAATTACCAATTGATTGTTGGGGGCGGCTAAGAGGAAGGCTTGCACCAGTGACAAGCAAACAATCTTCCTCATCAGTCATTTCCAATAATTCGTCATTGGGTATTGGGTTTTCAGCGTTTCCACTTCCGAAGATTCACTTAGGCGAGCTAGGCTGTTTCCACTGCCAACTCAACACCGGAGTAGGGCTTGTCAACTCGCGTCCCAATAGGCGTCAGTACTACTCAATTGAGTTGAAGTTGGAATCGAATATAACTTGCAATTGAGGAATATAAATCGTTGGATTGCACGCACTAATACAATAATATTAAGATAGAAGTATTGTAAACAAAAACGAAGTATTTAAGCATTGTAACGTTGACTGAAAACATCTTGCAAAATGCAAAATTTCCTTTATAATGCCGCATTACACAACTTTACTTGTAACGGCTCATTGAAAATTTACAATAAAATCTAAATTAATATAAAAGCGGAAAGGATAATTGTATGTGGTAATGACTTATATATAGTATGTATACAAAAATATATTTTACTTGAAATGCAATATTTATGAACTCAAATTCGCATACGCTTGTCAACAAAACTTCCTTTCATTTACAATTCACCCACCCCCTCTGGAGTCTTGACGCGGAACATCCCTCAACTACAAGACACTAAAAGCTGCCTTTTGCGGATGAAACTATCCAAGCATATGCTACAACCTAGCGGAAACTAAAGACTAGACCTAAGGCAGCAAAAAAGGTATGTTTTCAGGATACGGCAAAGCGAGCCGCGAGCTAAGAACCCACTACGATAACCGTTACGTGCCCATTTGCTTCGTTACACAGATTTTGAGGCATTATTTATGGCAAATGACGCGACATTTCAGCTCAACAAAAGTTCACAAAGAGAAAAATAAACCGTACTTAATTCAAGTCAAACCAAGAACTGTTTAGTACATTGTCAATTGAATGCCACTATTAAGTTGTCTTTTAGGTAAATTAATTGCTATGTTATGTGTGTGTCTTTTCTATTATCTGGTGTTGGTTTCATTCCCAAACATGGTTAAAGCGGAAGTCTGGTATACTTCGTAAGGTCATTGTAAGCATGACCGTTATATTAATACTATTAAATTATCTTGCTGCAGTAGAAGTGCTGAAGTTCACGGCTTTGATGCATAAATACAAGAAATGATCACTTTCATGGGAATAAACCGCAGCGAATTATTCTTGTAAACCTGAAATTTTAAATAAATAGATTCCGATAATGTTCGGATTGACCCTTTCAGGTGCATTTTCTTACGGCGTTATACTTTGGCTGATTCGGAGCATGTTTTTCTTCCTCGGATTACCCTAAACGGGTACGGGTCAAAACGGCCACTGTACAAAACGGCCAGGCCCTAGTTAAAACGGACAGTGTACAAAACGGCCACCCCAAAACCAAAACGGCCAGCCCCAGAACCAAAACGGCCAGCTCTAGAACCAAAACGGCCAGCCCGGAATACCAAAAAATACCAAAACGGCCAAGTCTGAATATTTTTATGTTCGTAGACGTTGTTAAATTTTATAGAATTGTACGAGCTAGCAAAAGGCTTGTAAATTGTGGTATGTGAAAATTTAAGGAATTAATACTTTCAACTGAAAAGGTAGTAATTACTATTAAGACTATTTAGTTGAATGAACTAATATTAATACATGGTGCGTAAATTATGCGAAACTATGCGTATATTGTGCTACATGGTAATTTAATAAAGTTTAAGGAGAATCCTTGAAAAAGTTAAGATAAACAGATTGTAATAAAATGTTACAGTGTAATACTTAAATTATTACGAAGATACTAAATAGTCTTACTAGTAATTACTACCTTTTCAGTTAAAAGTATTAATTCCTTAAATTTTCAAATACCACAATTTACACGCCTTTTGCTAGTTAATACAATTCTACAAAATTGAACAACATCTACGAACATAAAAATATTTCAGACTTGGCCGTTTTGGTATTCGGGGCTGGCCGTTTTGGTATTCCGGGCTGGCCGTTATGGTTCTGGAGCTGGCCGTTTTGGTTTTGGGGTGGCCGTTTTAATTATGGCCTGGCCACAGAGGTATACAGAGAGAGCATCCCGTGTTAAAAGCTTGTGGCCAAGAAAAGAATGGAAAAGGAGGAGTTGAAAAGTGGATCCGATGAGCGGAAGTGGAGCCGACGAGCTGATTGGCTGGAAAAAAGGGGGTCAACACTGGTCCAGCGTACAGAATCAAATTTTCAGGTTTCCCGCTGCGAGAAAGGCGTCGGTCAGCAATATTCGCCCACCCCTTCCTCTCTTGGGATTAGCCTGGGGCTTTCGAAACTGGCCACAAAAAGGCCATAAGGAAGAGGGTGAATGCTCTCTCTGTATACCTCTGTATTAAATATTAAATAAAGGCCGAGGCAGTGGAGCAAGACAAATTTCGGTTGCTCGGGGCAAATAAACTTGGGGTGCATTTTATTGTCAACGGAATTGGGCAGTTCAGTTAAACTCTGGACTCAACTGATATTTTGGCGGGTACTAGGCTGAACTGGACTGTCATTTTAGCGTGAACTGGCCAACTGGACGGCTTCGCGCGCAGCTGGAAAACCACCTTCCGTTCTACTGTGCTCAAGGAGCATAGTACAACCAGGGACATGAATTTAAACCCCTCCTACTGTATTTGTATGTGAACAACAGTGCGTCTGCTTACTTTTTAGTAGTTTTAAACCTCAAAGCGTAGAAAATTGATAAGTGAATTTGTGTGATATATGTTTCTTATGATCAATTCAGTGACACTTAATTCTCGTTGTACTTAAACAGAAAATACAAAAACAATTAACTAAAAAAACTTCTACAAACTTTCGACTTTTAAATACCCATTACTTTGTCTTAAATAACCTGAACAAGTAAGGTAACTACTCTGTGTGGTAGTCCGAGTCATACACCACAGTCTGGCTGTTATCTACATGAACGACAGTTTTAAATGCCTAAGATTGTTAAAAGTACCTTTCAGAAAGCAATCAGTACAAAATAGACCTTTCAATTACTTATAACACATGCAAATTTACACGAATGTTGCATCTATTAACTTCAATTGCGATAAATAATGTAATGGATTCGATTTAAAGGTAAAATCATTAGTAAAAGTAAACGCGAAAGCAATGATTCCAATAAAAATACCTACTACAGTTATTAGGAATTACATTGCTGTCAAACGTTGCTGATAATTTTGTGCTTTAAACAATCATATTTTGCTCCAAATAATCTTTGTATTTAGTCTTTGTTTGTAACGTGTTGCGTTAGTTTTGTTCAACATTTCTTCTCAAATAATTGTTAGTTTTTTGTGAATCAACAAAACTGAGATCTTTTCTAGGATGGAAGAAAAAATAAGCACGTCTTCTAGCAAACTAGCAAAATTATTTTAAATACAGATTTGAAGACAATTGTGGAGGTGATTTGAATACAAATGTGGTTTAAATACACACGTCCTTATAATTCCCGCCAAATTCATGGCTTAACGTGCATTTTATTGTCAACTCGTGTTCAACTCAGCCAGTTAAACGAGGACGTGCAGAACGTGCACTTTATTGTCAACGAGACCAGTTCAACGGAGGAACTGGTGAACGAATCAGTTGACAATAAAATGCACCCTTGCTCTGGGCTCCAGCTGCGCTCCAAAACTGATAAAATTCACCCATGAATTCCAACACGTTCTCCGCTGAAAATTGACACTACATGTGATATCTGTGCCGTCCGCGCCAAATTGACACAATGAAGTCAATCTGAAAGCTTGCCCCTTCATCCGCTTGGGAGCAGTATGGACTGACAAATCACGTGACTTTATTTACAATATGGAGGCTATTTAGTATTGAAATTTAAATACATTTTTTAAAAAATTAAAACGGCTTGTTTATTTATTATGACTCAAAACATTTTCAGGTACAATATTTTCTTCCAATTAAAGGAAAAATGCATTTCGAAACCCCTAAGGTGGCAGCGTTTTTTTATACAATTATGATTGTTTCGTTAATGTTATATTTATTTCCAAATCAAACTAGATTCTTCTTGCATTCGTCCTTTGCACGAACACAACCAAACAGTTTCGGTCTCAAATTGGTAAAGAGAGAGAAGCTAACACGACAGTTTCTTTGAAATATTGCTTCCCATAGCATTTGTATTGCGTTGCATTTACAAAGAACATGCATTTGAAGAAAAACATCTTTCTCCTAATTTTGTCATCTACTTGAGGACCTCAAAAATACCGAGGTTTTGTCGTGCATCTTATTGCATAAACTTTTCAGTAGTAGCCTACTGATTACACCCATGAAAATAAAACTTAAAATGTCCAAAACCAGCCACAAACGTTGCATGTAAATACTCCCTAATTTGCTAAAATTGAGACTTCAAAACGACTTGCAACTTTCGAGTAATAAAGGTGGTATTGTAATTGAAGCTAGATTTGCAAAAGGCCTGTCCCTGTGAAGATGTCACTGGGGAAACAGAAGGAGGACAGCCCGACGTACGGAATTGTCATAAGCCGAAGCAAGCACGGTTAGTCCGGCTAGGCTGCAGAGACAGGCGCAGGCTACCCGACGGCTCGCTACACTCATCTATTGTAATTATTGTAATTACAATCCCGGCTTTTGGAGGAAGCTTTCAGATTGACTTCATCGTGTCAATTTGGCGCGGACGGCACAGATATCACATGTGGTGTCAATTTGCAGCGGAGAATGTGTTGATGAATTCATCCCATGTCTTCCCCAAACCTAGCGGCGTATTCAGTAACCTTACTTACAAATAAACTTAATCTTTTCTAGCATTCGATAGATGTCGCCACCGTCTACAATTATTCTGCTGAAAAACAAACATACACTGGTGTCAAAACAAACCTGCACCATTTTTTCGTCTCTTGTGAAGAAAACAGCTATGTTCTGGTCATCATCCAAAGAGTGCAGATTTTGTACAATTTGTAAAAGAGAAAGTCAAACAGAGATCTTCTACGAGGTAAGACAATCGCATATCATTTCCCCGAATAATTTTTAATGTTCGAACGTAGTTATTTTTCTGTGTTTATTGAATCTGCCGTGCACTTATAGGACGATGACCTGGTAGTTTTTCCTGACATTGCTCCAGCTTCGAAATATCATTACCTTGTCGTAACGAAACGACACATCAGCGACGCCAAACGCCTCCTTAAGTCTGATATAACCTTGGGTAACACTTTCTATAACCCATAACTCCTTGTAGTTTTTACTAGTTCAGTTTAAACTATTACTCAAGTTAACAATGGTGTATCCACAGCCGACTCACAATCGTACGTTCTACATGCATTACATAGCAACAACTCAATAAACAATTGCTACTATTTGCGTTACTGACAGCCTATAGAAAATAGGGAGTTGTCTAGAGGAGAAAAAGGGACGGAGCAGCGTGAACACGGAATGAAACTTTGTCTAAACTCGCTTAATAATTTCGTCCTTTTAAAATAGAACGTATTTGAAAAATATACATCGTTTCACTAGTTCGGGACCTTCTTTCCATTTTGTTGTCAAAGTCACGCAAGTTAACTTAGCCCCATCTGTAAAAGTTACCCTAAAGCGTGGTTCGCACTAGCAATCATTTGACTGCCAATCCGCGATCAAAGTCCAAAGTCACCCCCTGCGGGCAGGACTGGCTATCCAAAAGTCATGATCGCGGGTGATAGCGCGCTATCAAATAGGTTTGAATTTGGACTGTGTGTTTGTTGTGATTGTGGTGACTGTCAAGCATTGCCATATAAAATTATGTAAAGAAACATATTTTTAATTTGTTTAATAATACAAAATATGCACTGATTAAGTCAAGTAAAATACAGTCAACTGGAAAATAGTATACGGAGAGATATTTAATGTTATTTATTAAAATCGCATTGAACGGCAACGCAAGACTTCGTATCTAGCTTTCTTTTTGTTTTCAAACATGCGACATTGCAATAAAAAAATATCGAAGATAAGTTGCATCAACCATTTTCAAGCTACAAAGACGGCAAACAAAATTAATTCAGGAATTATTATCATTTTAAAACATAAAATTGTTTCATTTTTTCCCCACCTTTAAATCCTTGCAACGTAGGCAGTCGCCACAATCACAACAAACACAACAGTCCAAATTCAAACCTATTTGATAGCGCGCTATCACCCGCGATCATGACTTTTGGATATAGATGTTTTTCGACCCGTAGTTTTTGACTCCGTTGGAAACTGGTAGGCCTGTTCAGTTAAAGTAATTGAGCCTTGAAAAACACCGTGTTTATAACATGACACGACTTCTAATGGCGTCCACACTAGTGCCGCCACTCGTGGCATGGCCTGACTTAGGAATAAAACTTGTGGCTAGGCGAAATTACAAATAACTGTGATCTGCAGTCTTGTAAAGCATATTTAGTACGTAGTGTATAAATATAATTTGTAGTACAGTAGAACCCACTCAAGAGCAACTCGGATATCGAGAAAACCCGCGTAATGAGAAGTTATTGTCAGGTCCCGTTTCACTCCCATTAACGCAATGGAGATTAACCTCGGATTATGGCAACTCGGTTAACGTGAAAGCCCGCAAATTGGGAGGCAATTTTCAATCTCCATCGGGTATCTTACACGGATATGCAAGTCCGGTTGATAACAACTAACTAATATCTGAAAACAAGAGGCCGGCAAATTCCAAGAAAATCTTCTAGGAGTTCTTATTTAAGCGCATTTCACAACAGAAACAGACCTTTCACCTTTCGCAGTTCTCGAATTCCTCTTCCATATTTCACGATCTTCAATCAGTTATGTGATAGAAGGGGTGTTAACAAGATGTCTAAGAAGCAGTGCACAACTTTATCGTTAGCCCAGCGAGTTGAAGTACTGTCCCGCTGGCAAAGAGCAAATGGTCTCGCTGGATGTAAATACTAAAAATAAAAAAGGACTGCTGTCCCTACTGGTGAAAAAAAATGAAACACAAGTGTCTATTGCACAAAAGTTTCCTCTTTATCCAAGTGTTATCACACAAATTAAAAAGGATAATGAAAATATTTTGGGCGGTTGGTGAAACAAAATGAATCCAGATAGGAAGCGCAAACGAACCAACGAATTACAGACTACTTCTCGAAAAGATAGAAAAAAATAAGTTGTATGTTTATTTTATTTGCAATGTCTTTTATTAAGTCTATTTATAGCTATTTTATACAAGCACTTAAGAATATAGTGTTCTTATTCAGCTGGTATTCTAGATGTTAACAATAGCCACCCTGGATAACCGCAAAACCCGCTTAAAGAGAATCCGACGGGTCGGTCCCGGGCCCTGGCGTTAAGCGGATTCCACTTTATTATATAATTTATCCCTGAATTCAGAAATACATAAAAACTCGCCATTTTGTTCTTTAGTGCAAGAAATGGAAAGAGTTGGGAAGGAAGTACTGCAGAAACAAGGTGGCGATCCTTCAGATGCCAGGTATTAGATATTTGTCGGAGTTTTGGAACCTGCGAATTAATTTTTCGTTGTCTTTTAGGGCGGGGTTTCATTGGCCGCCATTTTATTCCATTCCCCACCTGCACATGCACGTAATTTCACCGGTATCGGATATCGGAGTGTTGAGCAACTTGAGTTACCGGCCTAATACTCCTTGGTTTTCAACTGTAAGCGATTTATCCATCGTGAATCGCTATTTAACCAACTTATCTATGATTTGCTTAGTCTGAAACGACCATTGCCTGGCTGGAAAAGAAACCGTAACAAATTATCCCACTGCCTTGTCGCATCTTACAACCACTTCAGTGCATATCCGAAAACATTGTACCAGGACTATTCCCATTCTTCAAGAAGAATTTGTTTTTAGCTAGAGTTTTGAGTTAATATAAGATCATTAGATTTGTTCGAATTGCTGTACAGAGATTGAACTTGGAATATAATACACAAGCATTTTGGGAGGGCCAAAAAGGGGCGAAAAACGTTTGAAAACTTTGAAATTGCACCAGTCATTGCATGGATCCTTTCTTTCCCCTCTTGCAAAGCTCTAAGCTAAAATTCCCTTACATTATAGAAAGACGGAAGTGGTCGAGTGATATGTTTCTTGTTCAAGGGTGCGAAACGTAACAAGCCCAAAAATGTTGGTGTCGCTAAGAAGTCAAAACGAGACGAAATGTGAGTTGCAAATGATGAAAGTACGAGAGGGGATGAAATTGGTTTCATTTTTGGAGGAATCAAGCCATAAAGCGAATTGTTGTCAAGCATATTCCGTATCGGTGGATTGCGAACGACACAAGTAACTGCGTTCGTGCTCCTCGTCTCGACGGGGTAAGTAGTCTCCATTGGCGGAGGACGACGTTTCGTCCGACGGTTGATTCCGCGTGTGAGCCAACGCCAAACTTCGCTGGTAACTAAACAGTTGTCGCTCCAAACTGTAATTCTCGTTTTGTAACGCTGTGATTTCTCTCCTGCGAAAGGAAAAACAGTCTTGTTTTAAATTACTGCCTCGGAAGTGTTGACTTTTAATCTTCCACTCCCAAACCCTTTGAGCTTCACCTCATTTGGTAGTTATGGATCCGTGTAACGTCATCGTATTTGTGGTACGTGGCTTGGAATAACAGCAAAGACTCGTCCCACTCAATCTCCACCACGAGTTGCAACTTGTCGTTGACAAACTGACTCCCTGGGCGGTAAAGCTAAAAACGACAGGGACGAGAAACATTAGGAGAGTCGTTCAATAAAAAAAACGATCTGCTATTAAGTTTATGGTTAGCTGCTGACGTGTTTGTTGGTAACAATAAAGCTAGTGGGGAAATACAAGGGTTTTTACTTCTTTGATAGGGATTCCGGACTCCATGATTAACCCGTCGTCGGTTTCCTCTTGTACGTAGTAATTACTGTAATAAGGCTGGGCAAAAGGCACCGGATCAAACCCTGCCATGGCTGGGGAAGTCAGGTTACTATTGATGGCACCGCCCGCACTACTGGCTTTGCTACCATTACTGCCGGAGGAGATTATTGGGCGCAGGATTGAGGCCGACCAACTCATATATCTAGGAAGAGCAATGACAAAGCGTTAGTCCACTTCAACTCTGGTCAGACAGAAATAAATTAATGGGTAACTAATGGGGATCCCTTTTCGGGAGTTGGTCTACGGAAGGTTAATGTAATTGAATTAGTTATAATTAATTAGAATCAGGAGGTGGGAATGGTACCCAAAAGATGTGTTATACTCCTGTGATCTTCTCATTGCATTGGAATTGTTATTTTGCGAGGTTATACAGGAGATTGTTAGGGAATTATGGGTTATGCAAAAAGAACATTGTGCATATTTACTAATAGTGACACGGAATGTTCATTTGCCGCTAAAAGACATCAGAAAAAATCGCAACCCAAATCCATTGTTACAAAGATTTCGTTCGTTTCAAACAAAAATTTATTTCGAACGAGAACAATCGTTGCTATCCGAATTTCGTTTGCGTCGAATGAGGGTACGTGTTTTTGTACACATTCCGTTTGGCACGAACAAAAGTGATCTTTGTTTGGTTAGAGTGGCGTCATCAGAGGCGGAACGAGGGTAGGGCGAGCAGGGCTCGTGCCCTCGGCGCCAGTTTGAGGGGGGCGGCAGCTTCGTGGAATAATTAGCACCTTTTTATTTCCTGTCCTAGAAGGTCAACCTACGTGAACCCCAACGTTTGCGATATGGGTTGAGAATTGGTTCAGATTGAGGGGTAGGGAAGATTTGATTTTTTAGTCGGTAAAGAACTGATAGACAGAAAAGGACTACTGGAAAAATTCTTTCAGAATTTTAAGTTTTAAGTGACTTAGTGAGAAAAAGTATTAAAAAGTCAAAGAGCGTCAACAGAATTTGCCGACCACCTGGTATGTGCACTTTTTTATTTTAATTTTCTAAGTTAGGGAATAAGTTTATTCCTCTTCTACGAAATAATTTAGGAGTACCGATATCGAAGGATCTCAACTCTACGAGGAAATACTAGATTGTAGAATGCTTCACAAAAACTGAACAAAAGTTCCAGTATGTAACACTCTTGAATTGCTCGAATTTACTGTTCAATATGGCGACGAAGATGTTTTTTCCAAATTTAAGAACTGCTGTTCAGATTATGCTTACGATCTCAATTTCGGTTGCCTGCTGTGAACGGTCTTTCAGTAAGCTTAAAGAGCAATAGACACCAAAAAACAACTTTGTCTTATAAACAAGAGCGAAAAATCTAGCGAAAATATATTTTCATTTTTCCCAGATGCGAAATAATAACGAAGATATTTAGGAAATAAGAAATCTGAAATTCAAATCTTCACGCACGTGACGATTCTCAAGGGCGGGAAATGGCCCAAACTTAGGAAATAAATATCTCCAGAACGGCTCGTCAGAAAAAATCGAAACAAAATCCTTTATTCTTAGATGAATGTGTATTGTAATAATCCATCAAAATCTCTATTTTCGTTTTTGGTGTCCATTGCCCTTTAAGCTGATTTTGTCATATATAAGGGCGTCAATGAGTCAAGAAAGATTGTCGTCTTTAGCTGTACTTAGCATTGAACGAGAGGAGACCGAACGCATGAATTTCGACGACATAATAGACAAGTTTGCTTCGGAGAAAGCCAGAAAAGTAGCATTTCAACATAAGGTCAGATGTTTTATATTTGTTCATTGCAAATTATTAATTGGATTTTATTATGATATTTTAATCTTGTATAATCATAAGAATCCTGTTGCCAATCCTCGCGCAGTTATGAACATCCTACCAAAAATATCTGGGTAAAAATTATATCAAGTGATCTTTTTTAAAGTGATACGTACTAAAACATGAGAATTTACCTAAAATACAACTTGGTAAAATATTTGTAGTATTTTATGGTTTTTTAATTGGTGTCACTTAAAGAAATTTGACTGTCGCAATACATGACAAGTTAGCGTAAAAGGAGGGGGGGCGCTGATTTTCTCTTTGCCCTGGGCGCTGTTGACCCTCGTTACGCCTCTGGGCGTCATTACAATGCGAAGTAATTGAAATAAAAATATAACATTTTTCCTAGAGGTGTCTTAGAAATGTAGAAAGCGAATTTATTATGGTGTTCCTTTCTATCATTCTTCTGTTTATCGACGGGGCACGGAAATTGGTTCTAGATAAAATAGAAGCATTGAACAACAAGCTAAAACGTAGACACCAATGTGAAAGTAATTTCACGTGAGACGTAGAAAAGCCCAGATAGATTGTTGCGATACAAATGAGAAACGGCGTTAGAACGTAACGAATATTCTGACAGGAACAGTTATAGTAGTTCAAGTAATGACTAACCTTAAATCTAAATTTTCATTACAATATTGTAAATTTATCATATCAAAATATATACTGTGTATCAGGCCCGTCGCTAAGGGGGGGCGAGGGGGCGCCGCCCCCCCTGGCAAAAAGTTGGCCCCCCCTGACAGAATTGGCAAACGTGAGTCCGGAGCTCTACCTCAGCCTTTTCCACTGGCTACTCTAGAGTACTCTGGAGTACCCTTTTTGACTCCGAGTAGCGGTGGCGCATTCCACTGGGCCAACCGGAGGCGGAGTCACTCCTGTTGGCGCCCTCCACTGGGACTCTCACTCCGTTTAGAGTAAAAAAGAGTACTCTTCGCTACCCTGACTTCAAAGACGGAGTAGGCTTCTAGAGTGGATTTTATTGCGCGCGAAAAATGGATCA